>JAEPBF010000236.1:0-89168 GCA_019739055.1 Passiflora organensis
CACATTTTTATTTAGCACACACAGTGGCATACAATTTCAGACTCGATGAGTCATAGAAAATACAGCACATTGGTAGTCAAATGGCATATACACACAACAATTTAAACAATATGACCATGACCGAGCTGACAATATCTCTCAGTCCATTGGATTCTCAGGATTGGGACTGAAATGCGTCAGTCATAGTTTCCGACTTATTTTTTTTTTCTTATTTACCACATGCCCATTCCACTAACACTATCGGGGTGTTTGGTGATGAGAACTCCACCTAAGAAAACCCCACTATGCAGGTACCCCTCTTTTGTTCATCGGCTTGCTCGTGTCATCCCTGTCCCCCTTATAACATTGATTTGATTGTCATCTCCATACCACACTACCATACTCAGAGAACTCTCAAGAGTTATATAGGTTACCCTATAATATGCCTGTGCATTTCACCATTCCTATATTCGATGCATTTAATGCATTGCATGCTTAACAATTATCATGTCATAATGTAGCATACCATGCTAAGCATAACCATACCACATAACCAACAATCAAATCGCATGCACAACACTTTATGTCAATTATTGTTTAATTATCTCTTTTATAATCATAACTAATTAATCATGCCAACAATAAAGCGATAAAAAAAATCTGTCCACTCAAGGGTTTCCTGACTTTCGAAAAGCCCTCACTTGATTCCTGGACCAATTCCTCGAGGTCTTGCGTTAGTAGGTATCCACCTACACATGCAATCATATCCAATGCATCAATGTCATAGGCTAGATTACATAATCACATATGAAATTACATGTCTATCACTTTAATTCAACATGTTTCTACCCGATAACCATCTCGGAATCGATTCAGACATTTTTCTTATTTTTCCAAGTCTTGTTATAATTATTTTACATATCAAATCAACTCTAATTTTAGATATTTTTGTGCCACTAAACTTCTTATTAATTCTATTATTTTCTGTAAAAAATTTTATTTTTTTAATAATTTTCCTGATTTTTCTCTTATTTCTGCCGATTTTTTATTTTTCCAAAATTTATTTTTGGCCAACCAGAATATGCCATCTGGTAGCACCAGGCACTACTAGACCATCTCCCGAAACTCCAGGTTTATGGTACGTGGTTCATTCTGTCATGTCCTGCACCTTGAAGATCACATGCGATAACCCGCCATAGGCCCATTATATATACTGCTACGACATATAACAACACATATGATTGACCTACAAGGCTAATATTATAAATTAAAGCGGACGTAAATTTTAAAGGAATTAATTGATATATTAAGCATAGGAATTACAAGGGATAAACGATGATGTCCGAGTATCTTTGATGAATATTGAATTTATATAAAAGTAGCCAGCAGTTCATTAATTACATTAAATCTAATATATTTAAGTACTTTAGGGGAAATATTATTAATAAAATGCTCCATAGGATTCCCTCAAGTTTGACTGTTAAATAGCAGATCGTTCCTTGCCATGTCAGGAAATGAGCTCCTAATCATCATTCGCTATTCTTGCACACATGCCAATGATCTGACAGAAGCCTACCATGTGAGCGGAAGGAAAATAAGCATTATAAAACACGCATACATTTCACAAGAACGTAGGCATGTGTCACACAATGACACACTTGCAAACTCATCATGAAAATGAAACACGGTTACAGACATCTCGTAATGCAGGATATAGAAACTCAGGCAACCAGAACCGTGGCTAGGCTGGCAATGTCTCTCGATCCCTCCGGTGCCAGGAATAGGACTAAGATCCATCAGTGGAACTTTTATGTGAGGCATCTTATGTCTCTTGTTATTTTGTATGCTGACTCGATTAGTCCCGATGGGATTTGCACTCCTCCTAGCCAAGTTTATTGATGATGCCGGGAAGTTAGGTGATGGTAGCTCCACCTACTCAAACTGCATATTAGGATATCCTTTTTATTCATATTATTTTTATTTAATTAAAAATACCCCTTCCCACCTTATACCTACATTGGCAAATCCATACCGTACTACCATACTCAGAGAGCTCTCAGAAGTGCATAGGTCATCCTATGCTGTTGCGATGCTTGATTATGTCTTATGATGTCGAATGCACCCAAACACTTTATATGCATTTCATTATTAAAATCACACATGGCATATTCAATCATTTCATAGCATAATTCATAGCCTAACAAACCTTAATAATCAAGCACGAGGTTTCAAGCAACTCACAATTAATTCACAGCACACACACAATGATTTTATTTATTAATTTGTTCCTTATGCATCTAATTTTTTCTACTCATGCGTATTCATTCATTCCAATAAATAATGTATAAAAAAGGTCTGTCCACTCACGGTTTCCTAACGTTTGAAGTGCCCACACTTGATCCTCGATCATTGAGATGATTCCCCGAAATCTATTACCTGTAGGTATCCATCTACATATGCATTCATAGTCAAATTCTTAATATCATATCTTCGATACATAAATACATATAAAACTACACACCTACAACCTTAATACACGTGTTTCTACCTAGAAATCAATACAAACCGAACCAGATATTTTTTCTAGTTTTTCTTATTTTTTTGGATCCTGATGAGCTTTTTTTCGGGCTTGATGAGCTCGGCACAAGAGCAACAAGGACTCTGACCGGTTTTTGCCTAATATCAGGTGTGAGGTGGCGAGGGAAGTTTCTAGGGTTACAACTATCGAGGATGAGTCAAAATGACAGCGTATAGGTCTTCAGAGGAACAACATCATTCTTCCCAAAACGACACCCTCCTCTCGCAAGTCAAAACGAGAGCTAGTGCCACCATTTTGATTAAATTAAATAATAATATTATATATATTATTTAATAATAATATTATTATTTAAATTATTATTTATTTATTAAAAAAACTTCAAAAATTCATAAAAATTCACTTATACCTCTGAAAAATATGTAGAAAAATCATACAAACTCCTTGTGAATAGTAATTTCCATTAGTACTATAAAATTCATGTTCCCATAAATATAATATTTACAAAAAAATAATTATTTTACTGAAATATTTCCAAAAATTAAGAAAATTCTGGTTTCACTTCTGAAAATTCTGGAAAATTCCCATAATACCTCTAAACCATTTATGGACCTATCCAAGGTCCTAAACTACCAAAATTCTCACTAAATCTCATCTCACTATATTTCAATCATTGGTTTTATAATTATCCGAAATTTTTAATAAATAGATTAATTCTTAAAATTGAAATTTGACTCTTTATTATAAAAAATCAGACTTATTATTTTTCATCAGTCTAAATCTCCGGGCTAAGGCCCATTATCATCATAAATTTGGATTGGGCTTTCCAGCTCTAGTAATTCGAATGTTTAGATTGTCACGCATCCTCTGCATTCCACTTCTCGTTTGAGTCTGGCCTCATTTGTGTGACTTGTCACCTGCTTATGAAGACGACATGTCGTCTGGCTTGTCGACCAGATGAACTGTCTTTTGGAGAGACCTCAGACGATATATCATCGGAGGTTGTCTTCAACCTCTGGTCCCCCGAAACCCACAAATATTCTCCCAGCAACGATTTACACTAACAATCATGAATCCTTAACAATACTTAAGCCAAATCATTCTTTATCTCAAAATGAATCTATACATGCTAAAATGCCTTATTCCTACAAACTAAAATGGTGGGATTTAAGAGGGAGAATACCCAAATTCCTGGTTAGAATCTCACCTAAATTCGGCCTTGGAAAGGCCCGAATGGCCATAGAATCATTGAGGTGAGACTCACAAGGTCCAGAGCATTCTTTTGTGGTGAGAAACGAAGCTGAGCATACACTGTAAGGTCGGGACAAGTAACGGGGTACATATCCCATTGTGTCACTGCCGACTGGCGGAAACCAGGGAAGGGGGAAGAGGTAGCCAGTTTGCAGGGTAAAACAACACCGCCTTTGATAGTTGATGAAACGACGCCATATTCACTAAAATGGCTATTGGTTCGCATGGATAGGCAAAATGACAACCATTTGTGCGTTTTGACCAACGATGGTCAAAACTAAGTTAGTTAATGTCGTTTTGACCATCTCACTATAACAATAATATAATTTATAAATATAAATATTTAAATATTAATTAATTATTAATAATTACACTAAATCTTCAAAAATTCATAAAGATTACAATACTACTCCGAAAAAACACACAAAAAATTTCTATGGACTCTTTATGATAATACTATCCATTAATACTATAAAATTAGTTTTCTAAAATATCTATAATTCATTAAAAATTAAATACCTTAACCAATTATTCTTAGAAAATTTATAAACCTTTAAATACCATCAATCGACCAATTAAAATCTTCAAATTTCAAAATCACCAATACTACTACTGATTTTCCAATCATTAAAGATTAATTATAAAATTTTCCAATAATAAATAATATCTCGAAAATCATATGGACCGAACTATATGTTCGTAAACGATTATAAACTACGGGCTAAGGCCTATTAACCACGATGGTCCTCCCTTGGGCTTCTCGACCCAAATAGGTTAGAAATTTTCGATTCTTACACCACTGGACTCCGGCCTAAAAAACATGCAGATTGCTCTAAGGCACGTTAAATCTCTAAATGACATGTTGCATATAACTATCGACACTCACCCCATGACATGAAACTCTAGGAAATCTAGACTTAACACTTAGGCTCTATGACTGTGGCCACATCACCCGGGTGTCCTAACTGGGCACATGGTTAACTGGTTGAATTGACTGATCAAAAAGTCAAACTAGCTAGTCAATTGATCAAATCCACTCAAACATGCCAATCCCATTAATCTGACTATACTTGAATACTGACTAGACTCTTCGAAAGATGGTGTCTCACAAGTTAGCTCATCGAGGAAAGGATAACGTCAGGTTAGGATTCCTATTATGGACCCTATTTTCTTATGTACATGATATTGTACTCCCCTAGGTTGTATTGTTACGCCATAATCCATGTATGTAAATTTGGAATACATTAAGTCAAATAGGTATTCATGTTCTATTAAAATATCTATGACTTTTGAAGTTAGATCACAATTCGGTGTTACCCGGATGACACTGTTGACGTTATTAGGTCCGGGGACGTGACACTATTACTAAAATAATTGTTACATCATATTGAAAATGATTTTATTGAGCTTTGTTATTTCAATATTGGATTTCATTACTGGTGATAACCAGTATTGGTTATTGATAAAAATTTGGTATGAATTGAGATTGACGCTATAGTTATTAGTAAGAAATTTATTCTAAATCTGAAATACTATATTTATTTTTGGCAATGTTATCTTATTGTTTCTTTTTAACCTTTACGTGATTTTAAAGATAGCATAGTAAGTATTATTTTAGTGTCTCATGGAAGGGATGCTTATCCTTATAGTTGTCTACAATGCATGATAATTAAAAAAATTTCAATTAGGATATAATAATCTTCAATATTTTTTAAAAAATTCAATGGGAAGGTTATGTGAATTTTTACAGTACGTTAATCATAGACAATATTTTTTTCTTAATTTGGATGATAGTATGTTTGAAAAGTAATGATAAGTAATTGTTTAAAATTTATTTAATTATTTTAATAAATATATAATAGTTAATTTGATCTATCATTATTATTAAAAAATAAGGGAAATAATTATATAAATTTAGATTTGGGTCACTTTGTATATGTGGTTTATTAACTATTAATCATTATTTGTAAAATAAAATTGAATATTATAGTTATGTTATGATTTAAGACCCTTGTTTCGAAGAATAAATAAACTAATTATCAAATTTTTTTAGATTAATCTCTTTAGTTCTACCGTAAATATTAATTAAAGATGGATCTAACTGATCTTATGTTCTTAAGATGCTGCATATAAAAAAATAATCAAACTTTTGATTTCTTATTAAGTAAAAATACAGATTATTTATTTCAATATAGGATAATATCATTCTGAATTTTCAATAAGCCTATTATAATGTTAACATCCCACTTTAAATCCTTCGTTAAATGTCTTGAGCAATAATTAACATAATTTTTTATTAAAATATTATATATGAGTTGATTATAAAAAGAATTATATATGAGTTAGAACTGATCTTTTTGATAATTGCTTTCTTTATGATGGTCCATAATAGATCCTTTAGATAATTCCTTTCTTTTTTATAATTGCTTTCTTTATGATGGTCTATTACAAGGTTAGTATCCTACTTTAGATCCTTCATTAGTTGTCTTTCGAATTAATTGATCTAATTTTTCGGTATTAATTATAATACCTTAGTTATAGATGTTCTATTTATTTAACCTTGATAATCGCTTTCTTTATGATGGGTTGGTGAGTTTTTATTAAGCTTATATTGATTGTTTACTTTAGATTTTTCTTTTTTTAATAAAAGAACATCTTTATCAAATTAATTTATTTTTTAAATTTGATAAATACCTATTACATGGTTAACATTCTATTTTAGATCCTTCCTTAAATATCTTTTGAATTAATTGATCTAATTTTTTGGTATTAATTGTAAGATATTAATTATCGATGATTTATTTGTTAACATTGGTAGTTAATTTCTTTGTGATTGATCCTATCATGGTGATTTTTAGTTAAGCAAACATATTAATTGTCACAGCTCGAATCCCATAATTTGGCGCGACAACCGTCATAGATCCACAGTATACATTGCAACAATATACCACAATACATATAATGAATCTACTAGGCAAATAGCATAATAAAAAAGTAGAGAGAGATATTAAAGTTAGTATATAAAACAAAGCACAACGAATATCAAAGTTTCTAGGTAACATCGGACTAGCTCAGGAAATATAATTTGCGATGAGCATATTACAATGATTACATGCTCGATTTCATAACTTCATCATACCCAAACCTGGATGAAATTCTTTTCATATGGCCAGGGAGCGAGCTTTTATCCTTGATTCCTATATCATAACAGAAACCTGGCAGAACTCTGCTAGGTGAGTGGACGGGAAACACATATACTAACTCCACATGCAATCACACACTTTTTAACACACACACTAGTATGCAATTAAAGACTCTATGAGTCACATAACAATGCATCACAGTCATAGCCGAAAGGCACGTATGCACAACAATCAAAACAAACAAGACCATAACGAGGCTGGAAATTTCTCTCAGTCCGTTGAAATCCCCCGATTGGGACTGAGATACGTTAGTGGTAGTTCTCGACTTACCTTGTCAGGTTTCGTAATTTAGTGGGTTGGGCTTTAAGCCCAATAACCCAATAAAACATAAATTTGTAAGCCTATAACCTATGGGACAAGGTTATAAGAAACTTTGGATGCCATAGAATCGGATAAGTATGAATAATAGATGTAGGTGTATGGCTCAGTAGAAGCCAACTTAGATATCGTGTCCATACTCCAATTTATAGAGTCATTCAGACTCGCAGATGTATTTCTTGGCTTTTGACACATTTGAAAGAATTTAGGATGGTGTATTTCTTGGAAATTGATATCCAGGGATAATTTTGTCTTTTTGCACCCTAATACTTGTCATCTTGAAATTCAAGTTGTTTGATGACTAAGACTTTAGAGTCTACCTTTTGAGACTCATAAGAAGTAATATACGTTATTAGAAATAAAATCGAACTGTTAGATCATTCAAAAGAATAATTCTGATGGGTTAGGACCGTAAATAGGTTCTTAGATTGAATATTGATGTTTATAGATTTTTTATGAATTTTTGGAATAATATTTATAATTATTAGTATTTTTCTGATAAATACCATATGGTATTTTAATTTTTAGTAAATATTTTGAATAAAAAAATATAATTTTTCAGGATAATTAGATTATACTGTTTATAAGGAGTCAGTAGCATTTTTCAGTGTATTTTACTAATTTATAGAGTATTTTCTATGAATTTATAAAGGTTTTTATAAATTAAAAAGTATAATATTATTATATGATTATTATTAAAAAAAACAAATGAAAAATTCAAAGAGTCAAAATGCGGGAAGTGTTGCCGTTTTGACAACCCTAGGCCTAAAGAGCCGAGGTGGGTCGTTTTGGTCAGAATGACACCATTCCAGAAAGAGCTAGAATGATGTCGTACAATCAAAGGGTCGAGAGACTCTTGTCCTTGTCTGGCACTTGTCTCCTTCCCATCGATGCACCACTTCCGGCATCTATACCCTGAAGAAAATAAAAAAGGGGCATTCAAGATATAAACCCAGGGAGAATTGTGTTACATTCTCATCCTCTCCTCCTTGTTTGTGCGAGTTCGTCGGCACCATTTCTCAGTGATTTTGCTTCTTCATCTAGTATGTAGCACTGTTTTTTTGTCTGGAAAATCGTGTATGTTTGGACTCTTGATTTCAGCATGAAAAAGCAAAGAAATTATCGGGTTTTATTGAGCGAGATGTAGGGAAGCTATTTGGGTTGGTTTTATGTATGGTTACAAAATGCTTTTGCAAGTTTTAGAAACTAGGTTTTCAGATATGGGAGATTCTAGGTGCGAATGAAGGAAGAAGTCGATTGCGGACGACAAGTGTGACACGTTGCTTGAAGTGGAGGCGAGTGAGATGTCAGTCGCATTGGTTTGGTAAGCTTGGTTCCGGTCTAATTCTGGTTTGGTACCGAACCAAAACTAGTATAAATGTGGCAGCATGTCTGGGTGACAAATGTCACATTGACTTTCACCAACTTTTAGGAAATTGGCAAAAATGATTAAAAATTCAAAAAATTAGAATAAATCAGAAAAATTATGAAAGAATTCTAGAAAATAGAGACAAATTTGAGGAATCCTAACATATAAGTTTTGATAATTTTGATAATTTTTGATAGGTGTAAAAATTGGTACAAGTTTGTGGAAATTAAAGAAAAATACGAAAATTACCCGGATTGAATTCGAGGATAGTCAATGGGTTCCTAAGGTAAATCTGAGGGCCTAGAATTCATTGTTTTGGGATTATTAGGAATTTTTTATAGTATTATTATGATTATGCATCTAGGTCACAGATAAAGGATCGGGATTCCGGATTGGATCCAAGAAGGAAATTCAGAATGAAAAAACTGTGAGTGGACAGTTTTAATTTAATTCTCATCATTTTAAATGAATTTGAATTTTTTTTTGGTGATGCGTGATATCTATGAATCATTTGCACAATTAAACGCATGATCAATGGGAAACTCTTTAAATCATGGCAAATCTTGATTTTATGCATTTGATTGAAATTATGATATTCTTTTATGGTTAATTTCTGAAATCATACTTGAATATCTAAGATGTGACTTAAGCAACGATGATATGGGAAACAACAATACTAAACTAGTGAATCAAAATCGTAGAAAAATAGTTTAATAAATACCTCATGAGGAATCCAAGGTCATATAGAAGAATGTGAACCTCATATTAGAAAGGTGTAATACGAGAGGTAATTAAGACAATATTCATACAGTAACAAGCTGGGAATATTAAGAAATTAAATTCCTATTGATGAAAACCCCAAACGACGAATCATAAAATATATCCTAACGATATCTCGTATGATCAACTAATCATACAAAAAGATACTAATTGTGCTGAGCTTATAGCATAACTGTATAAGAAAACAAAATTCAAAAAAGAGAAAAACAATTTGTTGATGGTCAATCCAATTTAGGGAGATCAATAAATTTTTATTAAGGATTTATCTAAGCCCTAATAAAGAAAAAAATTGAGAGGCTATTAAATAGAAATTACAAAAAGAGCAAATTTACAAAAGTATAAAACCTTGAGTAATTAAGAATAAATGTCCATAGTAAATGGTGACCCAAGAATAATTAGACAAAGGATTAAAGAAAAATTTGTTAACAATGTACTAGTCTAAACAAAATGAAAGTTACAAGAAGAGTTAATTCAGGTAATTCTAACCTTAGGAGAATGAAAAGGAATAGCGGCTATGAAATTAGTCAACTGACAAGTGTCCTAACCTTCGAAGAATATAGTATAAGAATCTATGCTAGGATTGATCACCCCAGCATATAAGATTACTATGTGTTCCTAGATTACTACATGTTCAGATTACTATGTGGGATTTTAAACCCGGGTATAGAGTGAGAGAGAGAGGTTATATTATCAACCTACAATAAAGGTTGACTATATTAGCCATCTATAAGAATGGCTATCGATTGTGTGCCAAGATCTATAAGATATCTGTTTATTTATGATGTGTGTAATGTATGCTGACATTGCTTGAGTATGACCCTAATGATGGGTTCTTTCATTGTATGTTGCGATTTCGTGTGGCTTTGCTTAGCTATGATTGTCGTTGATGCATGGTTATGAATAGATCTGAATATGATTTAGGGTTTTGTGTTTTCCAAGTCATTTGATTTAATGAATACAAAATATTTCTTTAGTTTTAAAAGAGTTTGAAAAAGAAAAAGTCCGCTCACATGGTTACCATGATAGTGCTTGATAGGTTTTTCCCGAGTTAGTGCCAAAGGATCAGTTTTGCCCCAGATCGCAGACTCTTTGATCGTGTGCATGATACAAGATATGGTCGAGGATTTGGATTGATCGTTGTGAACTATATGCATATGACATTTCATGTGTGTATGTATTGTAAATTGGGATCCTATGAGGGAATAATTGAATGATAGGTCGTTTGATAACTAAAATGAATGGCAGGTCGTCTATAACTAAATGAATGGTATTTAAAGGGACAAATGAATGATAGGTCGTAGAGGCTCGGACGAGTTGTGGGAAACTTAAAGTGAGCCACGTGTTAGCATCCCAGAGGTTCAAATGTAATGCTGGTGCACGCTCGTGTTGCCACGTGTCGGACTATGAAGGGATCAAACAAAAATTTCAGAATAAATAGAAAAGGCCCAAAATTGATGAAAATTTTAAAAAAGAAGGAAAATATGAAAAAATCAGGAAATAATATTAGAAATTTTAAGAAATCTGATGATATAACATTTGTAGAAATTAAATTTTTTTTGATGGGACAAATAAATCATAAATATTGACAGAAAATACGGGAAAAATAATAAGAAATCAGAAATTGTTCCGAATCGATGATTAGATGATGTCGAGATGGGTCAAGGATTGAAAGTTCATATTTAATGATCATGACCTTGTTTTGAGATTAATAGAAGGTGGATTTTCTAAATGACAGGTGGAGGACCAAGCAAAGAAAGGGTATCTTCTCCGAAATCAGATCCCAAGGAAGAACCAGAACTATATACTATTAGTGGTTGGATGTGTGTAAATTATATTTCACATGATTATTTCTGAAATTAAATAAGATAATTGAATAATCAAGAACGCATGAACATACATACTTAAGCATATGGTGTTAATAGTCTCGTTTGTTGTTATTGCCTGAAATAATTAAATTGAATGGTATAAGTCTATTTCTAAATGTGTGTTGTCTTGTACAGTCAATGTTTTGATTAATGATATGATAGTAGCATGTATCTGTATAGGATAACCAGTGCAACTCTTTAGAACTCTCCGAGTCTAGTTTTGTGGTGTGAAGATGCCAAACCACGAGGAATAAGATTGAACAGGGTTTATTATTTTATTGTGAACCTAATAACAACTTTTATAGGTTTTGGGAACTGTTCAGGTGGAGCTACTATCACCTAACATCCCGGCATTGTTAGTGGAATTGATCTGTAGAAATTTTTTTGATAAATCATATAAATATTTAAATATAATGAAAGATCAAAAAGAAATCACCTAGGATACCACTGACAAATCCTAGTCTTATCCAGAGCCTGGAAAAATTGTGAGCTTATTCCAACTTAAACATAACTTGTGTGCTCACCTATGAAGGATCTTTGTAATTGAATAATTTTAATTGCATGTGCTTGTTTTAATTATTGGATTATGTTCTTTATAATTTTTCTGAATTTTCTATCATTATATGAATGAGTGCAAGCTATGCTTGTGCATGAAGCATATGTGTTTCCCGACCACTCACCTAGCAGGTTTCTACCAAATCGATAGATCTGGTTATGCAGGAGCTGTTTAGGAAGGTTTTGATCATCAATTTGATCCCCAACTGATTCACGGTCAATTACATAAGATACTATATCTGTGGTTTTTGGTGTGTGGTGCACATGTTTATTTGGTTTCTCGCATCTTCTACCAATGTGCATATCTTGTGTTTGGGTGTGGGTACAGTTTGTAATGATATAACGATAATGTAAAATATCAATATGTGTAACTCTAAGGAAAGTGACACCCGAACAGCACTATGGTATCTTATATCTTCAGCTGTTCTTTTATTGAATTATTTTTCCGCTACACAATGTTTCATCTAGCCTTCAAGACTTACTATATGCACTATTAGATATGGGCAATGTATATAGTTGGCTTACGGAAAATTGTCGTGCAAATATTTGGATTCGAGGTGTGACAATTCTATTGATAAAAGATCCTTACTTCACTGATTATTAGGAAATATCCTAACAATTTCACATATGATTGACTAGTCAAATGAAAGGATAATAACTATGCTGAGAATATAGTACTACCATAAAACCGAAATTCAAGATAATAAGAGAACGAAACAATTAGAGGTTCAACCCAATATAGCAAATCCAAAGAAATCTTATTGATAACTTGTTCGAGAACTAAAGAAGTTTCATTGATAAACTATCAATTGAGATTTGCGAAGACAACATGAAAAGATTATAGTAGCAAGAATAAATTAAGAAATAACTAAGGAATGCATATGATAACTCAAGGTGGGTTAGATGAAACTGTGATAAACTAAATAAAAGATATGAGATGGGTTAATTAAAGTTATACTAAGCCTAGTAGAATGAATGGAATAGAGGTTATGAGATGAGAGACTTGTCGATACCCTAATGTGAGACCCTGACATTTGAATTGATGGGTTTGATTTCGGTATTTGAGCCTAGACTTGTAAAACGGCCCCTAACAGTTATAAATAGAAGGATTTGAAAGGAGTAAAACCCTCTCATTAAGTTATTTGGACTTACAAGATAAATCTTCTGTTTAACAATTTAGAAAAAAATATATTTTTTGTTGAAACCTGAATTGAGGGTATTTTTCTAATTTAACCTTTAGTTTTATAAAATTTTTATTTAGTCTTTTTTAATAGGAATGACCTTGGAAAATATTTTCCGAAGCCTGTTTTGAAACATAGGAATCTGAATTAAAATCTAAATCCTCTATCCTTTGAAAATTTTATATTAATTCATTAATGATACAAATTAAGAAATTATAAAAATAATTTCTATAGAGAGATTTTAAGGGAAGTTTGGTTATTAGAGAATTGAATTAAGATTAAAGATGAGATATGAAGGTACAAAAATTTTCTCGGATTTTTTTAATGGATAATTGAGTATTAAATTAAAAATAATTTAATCATATTGAAGTGTTCTTCTGAGAGATTTATTAGAATTTTCTAGATATTTTTGAGAATATATATTTATTAGGGGTTTTACTCAATTTCTGGATATTTAAATAAATAAATAAATAAATAATATATATATATATATATATATATATATAAATAGAAATAAAGGAGGGGAGTGATAAAAAAATAGAAGGTTCAATCGTTTTAGCTAGGTGGCCATAATAAGGCAAAACCCCAATCTTCCTTTCCCTAAAATGGTGTCATTTCCCTTTGCTACGGAACAACATCGTATTGTATTCGAGATCAGTCACCAACTGAGGAATTTTCCGCTCTACACGTGTCTAAACCCCACACCGTCCTTGTCACTCACCCACATGTAGCCAGAGAGAGTCTGACAAAGAGGCTACGTATGGGTATTGCCCAATTAAACCTATAAACCTTCATATACTGTAAGAAACTTTGTGAGAGAGGAAGGAAGGTGAGCTGCGAGAGGAATTGAGAGGAAATTGAGTGAAAACCTAGTGAATTTGGGTAAGTTTTTATCCGGAACAATCGGGTGCCTATATCTGAAGTTTTATGGCTTTTATTTGTGCCAAATATATATTTGATGCATGGGTATGATTCAGGTACTAAGAGTTTTGAGTTTATGGGGTTACTGTATGGGTTTGAATTGAAATTGAAGGGAGTAACGAAAAGAGGAAGAAAATTCCAGTAAGGTTTACAGGATTTCCTTTAGGCTAGGGAAGTAGACATCTTCGAATGACGAGTCGTCCAAGGATGCCCCGACTACGGGTCAGTCAAACATAGACATAGGCGATGAGTCGTCTAAGATTAATAATGAAAGACAAGTCATTTTATGAACTTATCGAATGACACATTGTTTGATTGAATGGGAAGTACATGTAGTTTGAAAGGTTGATGATGTTAATTATGTCATTTAAACATAAATTGAATGATAGGTTATTTTTAGGTTTAGTGAATGATAGGCAATTCGGTAAACAAGCAAACGATAGGTCATTCAAAGGATAGGAAATAAGGCTAGGATGAGTTGTAGGAAACCCAGAGCGAGCCATGTGTCAGTATGTCAAAGGTTCGGGTGTAGTGCTGGCATGTGCTCATGCTGCCATGTGTCAGTCTGTGAAAAATTAATAGAAAATTAATAGAAATTGATAGAAAGATTAGAAAAAAAAGGGAAAATAGAAATAAAAGGAAGAAAAATATGAAAAAATTAGAAAAATATTAGAAATCATGAGAATTTCAATGGTGTCAAGTTTATTAAAATCTGAGTTTTTTTGTTAGGTTAAATAAATCAAGGAAATTAAAAATTTGATCGGAAACTATTTTGAGTCGATGCTTAGGTGATATCAATGTTATTCAAGGATTAGAAATGTTTGATTAAGGAGTTTGGATTAGTTTGAGAGAAATGGAAGATGGATCTTTTGATTGGCAGGTATAGAAGTAGATTGACAAAGATAGTCTTCTTTGGAAATAGACCCTGAAAAAGAAGAAGGGCTATAAATTGTGAGTGGCTGGTTGTGTGCATAGGAACAAAATTTATATATTTTCATTAGATTAAATAAGATAACTAAATCACTGAAAAGGGTATGAACATATATATCTAGGCAAGTAGTGAGTAATTAGCGATTGCCTCTAATGCTTGATTTATTGAAACAATATTATAAGTATATGTTTGCTGCCTAATACTACATGCTTATTGATTAATGATACGATAGTAGCATAAGTCTGCATAGGATAACCTATGCAACCCTTGTGAGCTTTCGGGTCTAGTAGTATGGTGTGATGACTGTATGATAGATATGAACACTATAGAAGGTTGTATGATTGCATTCTATTTCCCATTGTGTGATCATAAGTGATAAAAGACATTCACGAATATAAAATTTTGCATAGTGATATTAAATGCATTTAAATCATTAGCGGAGTTAGTACAAAATCCTATGCTACAAAAGCACACCATTTTTATTTATTTCACAACTCATTATCCCACAGGCCCTAAAACCTTTGGTTTATAAAGAAAATAAACACACTATATGCATATGAAGCAAGCCACCTGTACAGGGTAATATTTACATACCTAGAGCAGTAGGATGCTTGTAGTTCTTCTCATATTGATTCCACTGTCTATCCCCCACCTCAGGTACCTTGAATAAATCTAGTATGGCAAACTAGGAGAGTAGACCATGAATTTTACTATGGGAAACTTAAGGTGAGTGAGTAATATCATTATAACTGCATTTACTCTTCGAAGTTCTTACTAATACAAATCAAACATTTCACAATAGACGTAATAAAAAAAAAGAACATCACAGTACACAATGCGCAAAACCCCATACACAACATTTATTAGTCATTTTCAAGCTTAATAGGATTCAAATAATATTTTAGTGGTTCATTGTGTTGTTGGCATATCACATGTTTAACACGAATAATGCAATGCAAAACACAAATAATTGATGGAAATGTTAAGGTTCGTCCACTCACCTTATTCTGGTGACACTCAACTGGGTCCCATTTTAGGGTCTAGTGCACATATTTCAACACCTATACAAGTCATAATCGATAAACTCACTTAATTTTCTTAATCCATAAGGTAATAAATAAACTCACCTATCTAGATCGGTTTGTAATTTTATTTATTAATGATATCTTGGTGTATTCTAAGTCCAGAGATGATCATGTGCAGCATTTGAGGATTGTGCTTTAGACCTTGAGGGATAAGCAGCTGTATGCCAAGTTAAGCAAGTGTGAGTTTTGGTAGTCTGAGGTTGGCTTTCTTAAACATGGCGTCTCCAATAAGAGGATTGGTGTAGATCTGAAGAAGGTGGAGGCTACTACTCAGTGGTAGGCGCTCAAGAGTGTGATTGAGATTCATAGTTTATTGGGCTTGGCTGGCTATTAGCGAAGGTTTGTGGAGGATTTCTCTTTCCTTGTAGCCTCTTTGACTCGGTTGACAAGAAAGGGTGTGAGGTTTGTTTAGGATGCTAAGTGTGAGGACAGTTTTTAGAAACTCAAGGACCACCTTACATCCAGACCTATCTTGGTTCTCCCCACTTTAGGTATGGTTTACACAATGTACAGTGATGCTTTGAAGCTAGGTTTGGGTTGTGTGCTTATGCAGGAGGATAAGGTAGTTACCTATGCATCTTGTCAGTTGAGACCACACAATCCTGAGTTGGATGCAATTGTATTTGCCTTGAAGATTTGATGTCACTATTTATGTAGAGAGATTTGCTGGATCTTCACAGATCACAAGAACCTAAGGTATATTATGACTAAGGAGGAGTTGAATATGAGATAGAGGAGGTGGTTGGAGTTGATAAAGGATTAAGACCTTATTATCGACTACCACCACCAAGAAGGTTAATGTTGCTACTGATGCTCTTAATCGTAAGTCCTCAGCTTCCTTGTCTTATATTCAGGAGACGTATCTATCGTTGCTTGCTGGTTTGAGATCTGCAAGTACTTCCTTGACAGTTGATTAAAAAGGAGTGTTGTTGGTTAGTCTTTTGGTTCTGCCTATTTTGCATAATGAGATTCAGGATGCTCAAAGTTATGATCCGGTGTTGGTGTTGGTACCAGAGCCTAAGTCATTTAACGTTAAATGTTGTCATTTTGGAAGTATTCCAAAACATCGTCATATTGTCTTGGGATCGGTTGCCACCTAGGTCATTCCTGGTCTTCGCTAGTCGCCAGTGCTATAATGGGATAAGTTTCCTGTTATGTGTCTAGCTCCTCATATCGTTTCCCAGCCCTAAAAAACTGCTATGAAGTATCCTCTATTGCTCATGAATTTTTCACTCGGAATTTGGTAATCTTCTCCTCAAATTTTACTATTTTAGTTAATCTAAATTTAGATATTTTTACATAATTGAGTTCAGAAACTTGTTATCTTCGTTTTGATGTGGTATTGATAGGAGATTAGAGCATGTATAGGGTGTGGTAGACTTTGGGAAACTCTCAGATTTATAGGTCTTAAACCAATCTTCTGGAGGTTGAAGATGACCTCGTATGACATTTTTTCCGAAGTCCTTGAAAATGATGAGTTGCCTGGTCAGACGACCGAATGATGTCGCCTACAAGGGTAAGCGATAAGTCTTTTGCTTACAGGATATATAGGCTCAGACGAGGCGTGACATGTCCTGGTTGGGACATATGTAGTCCTTAAGTAAGTTCAAAGGTTGGTGTGGGATCGCCTAGGGGTGCCATGTGGTGCTCTATGATTGGTCGGATTTAATAAATCACAAAAAAATTCAAAAATACCAAAAATAGTAGAAAAATAGGAAAATAGCAAAAACAAATTCAAAAAAATTATAAAAAACTATAAAACATACTATATTGAATTTGGAGTGTAATGGTACTAAATTTATAAGTTTTGGAGTTGACTTGGTTAGTGAAATAAATGATGCAAGGTTCGAATTAATTGGGAAAAATAGGAAAAAAATTTTATTCGACCTCAAGTTTGGTCTAGGACCATAATTCATCAGGTAGAGGGCTTCAAAGTATGATTTTAAGTATTTATGACCCTCTACTATTGGTCATTGAAGGATTGGATATCGTTATGTATAGGTGGATAACAACTGATGCAGGACCTCAAGGAATCGATCCAAGAAAGAAGTGTGGGCTCTTTGAACTTTGAAGAGCCCGTCAGTGGACAAAACCTTTTTACTTGATTGCTTGAATCATTAGCATAATCATATGAATGCAATTTATAAATGAAATGAAATGATGATGAAATCTTGTGTGTGTTCAAAGGCATTTGAAATGTTAAATAAAATAATGTATCACGTGTTTTGGATCGCTATGCATGGTATGGAAGTCTGAAATGCATTATTGAAGTGTAAATAATGCAGTGAGTTACATCCAGATTCATGAGGTGAATTACGCGTTGCAATAGCATGGGATGACCTATATGACTCCTAAGAGCTCTACAAGTATTGTACTGAGGCATGGACGTGCTGAGAGAGTCATAATGAGGGAAAGAGTTTATGAAATTGTGCTAACTGAATGTATGATTGTAATTCTTAATGTGGGGACCATATAGGTGTAGCTACCATCACTTATCACCCCAGCATCGCTTGTACTCTAGGCCAAGTTTTATGCATGTGCCATCAGGACATACTAAATCATTATATGAGATAATAAGAGAAAAGATGCGAGGAGTCAATTGAAGTGCCACTAACGTATCTCAGTCTTATTCCTGGGACCTATATGGACAGAGAGTTATTGCTAGCCCATTCATGGTCGTGAATGCATGAAGAGTTTCGATATTGCTGCATATATTGACTATGACTATGTTTCACTAACTCGTCGATAGCATAATTGTGTGCCAGCATGTCAGTCAACGTATTGCATGATTATATGTAGAATATTTTGTGTGCTTTTGTCATCCGCTCACCTGATAAGTTTCTGCAAGATCTCTGGATTTATGTTTGACCTGGAATGGAAGGATTGGAGACGACCACGGTTTTTCTTCCAAGACAGACAGTCAGTTTATTAAGGATAGCTTAATGCTAGGTTAGGATTTCTATTATGGACGCTAGTATTCTATGTACATGATATCATATTCCCCTAAACTATGTTGTTATGTCAGAATTGACTTGTGTAAATTGGGAATAAATTACACAAGTCGATTCTGAAATTGAATTCTATTCTATTCTATGAGAAACAAATTACCTAGTATTCTATTCTATGTACATGGATATTTGAAGTTAAATCGTAATTTGGTGTTTCCCGGACGACATTGTTGTCTATAAATAAACCCATTGTTGCATTTTTAAATAGTTCTTATCATTTTTCCTTCACTATTTTTGTTTTCTTTCTTGTCTTGTAGATATACTATATGCATTTTAGGATGTAATAAAAGTGTATAGTGGGCCTACGATGATTGCTATGCAAAATTTGTAAGTCCTAGGGCATGACAATTTGGGTAGTAGTGAAGCATGTTATGTTTATTAATCCTTAAATACTGAACTGTTTCTTTTTTTCGTTATGGATGTGATAGTAGTCAATTATCACTAGAGTGGGTGATAATGTTGGTGGTATTGGAGTATAATTACTTTTATCCAAGGAAAACCAAAACTATCTCACAACTACCACTCACTTTAATTACATAAGTTTCCCACTATGTGAGTGTACTTGTCATGACCCCAAAATTATACCAACAT
The DNA here is from genome assembly GCA_019739055.1 of Passiflora organensis. NCBI lineage: Eukaryota > Viridiplantae > Streptophyta > Magnoliopsida > Malpighiales > Passifloraceae > Passiflora > Passiflora organensis. Next base: position 19,574 of record JAEPBF010000236.1, read on the forward strand.
ATTCCTCAGGCCTTGTTATACCATGAGCATACCTTAATTCCCTTGCCTTTTAGTGTTATTCGAAGTTGACCCACCTTTGATATCATTAGCATCCATGATCATATATGTGCATTGCAACTTAGAAGCAATATCACTTAATACTCACTTTAGTTGGTAAAAATTTCTATTGATGGCGACATATGTCTTCTTGATTGATAAATTATTAGAGCTTTGGTCTATATACCTATATCTTTATACTATTAATTATAAAACCATACCGTAATCTTAGATTTTTTTACTTGAGTTGCCATGCCCCAGCCCTCAAAATTCACGATGTGACAACCGCCATAGGCTCACTATATACATTGCTATCACACCTAGTAATGCATACAATAAGCCTACAAGGCTAGAAAGAATTAATAAATAGTGGGAAGAATCAATCATAAGGAAGCGGAACTATTTATCAATAACGGTGCGGTCCGGAAAACTCAGAATCATGCTTTAACTTTATATGCTTTAACTTTATGGCTTTCTAGTTTACATAAATTGTTCATGACGTAATAATACAACCTAAGGGAATACAATGTCATATACATATAATAATGGAGTCCATAATAAAAATTCTAAGCTAACGATATGCTATCCTCAAGGAGTTGACTGTCTGACTAGGATGAAGACCATGGTCATATCTACTTTTCCATTCCTGGTCAAACATAAGATCTGGCAGAAACCTGCCAGGTGAGCAGATGGGAAAACTAGCATAATAATTCGCATGTAATCACGCACTAGCATAGTGACATGCTGGCACACATTCAAAACATTGATGAGCCAATCAAACACAGTCACAGTCAGTAGATACATTAATCTCAAAGCACAATAGACATTCACAACAGTGACTAGGCTAGCAATAACTCTCAGCCCGTATAAATCTCGGGAATGGACTGAGATTCATCCATGGCACTTCATGCAACTCCTCACTTCTTGCCTCTTGTTATCCCATATGATAATTTGGTATGTCCCAATGGGACGTGCGTAACACTTGTCCCAAACCACTAAGGATACCATGGGAAATAAGTGATGGTAGCTCCACCTATATAATCTCCACATTAGAAATTCCTATCATATATTTAGTTAGCACAATTACATAAAAGCCCTTTCCTCCTCATGACTTCCTCGACAAGTCCATGCCTCACTACCATACTCGTAGAGCCTTTAAGAGTGACACGGGTCACCCCATGCTGTTGCAATGCGTGATTCATCTCACAATTTCGGATGCGACTCAATGCATCATTTACACTTCGATAATGCTCTTTATATCAAGCATAGCAACCCAAGGCATTCAACATGTTATTTCGTTTAACTATAGACATGCGTTCTATCTAAGCACACATATGATTTCATGTTATTATTTCAATATATTTTTACTCATTAGAACATTAATACGACTATGTCAGTGACTAAAGCAATTAATCAAAAGAATCCGTCCACTCATAGTTTTTCCGACATTCGAAGTGCCCTCACTTGATTCCTGGATTGATTCCTCAAGATCCTACATTCGTAGGCAATCACCTACATATAACGGTACCCGAACCCTCTACTCGATCGATTTTAGTCCTAATTTGACCTCAAGGTCAAATCGGGAAATTGTCTTATTTTTCCCTAATTAATTCGAAACTTTCAGTATATTTTCACCAATTAAATCAACTCTAAATTCAATACTTTTAATACGATTAGTCTCCAAATTCAATCTAGTATTTTTCATAATTTTTTAGAATTTGTTTACTTTTTCTGCTATTTTTTCCAATTTGTTTTACTATTTTTATATATATTTCTTCCATTTTCTGGCATTTTTATAAATTCTTACCAACTACAACGCATCACCTGGATGCACCAGGTGCGCCCAAGCCACCATCCATGCTTGCCTGAGGTGGGCATATGTCCCAATCGGAACATATGACACCTCGTCCGAGCCTTAGGCTCAGACCGATCCCGCCTATGCTTGTGTACTACAAGTCGTCTGTCCCACCTATCAAACTACACGTCATCTACAATCGAAGCCAACTACCTATTATCTGGAGGGACCTTAAAAAACATGTCGTCCAAGGTCATCTTCAACCTCCAGACGACCTGTAAATACCCACGAAACTACCAAACATGCAACACACCGATTCAAGCAGCAATCCTCCACCAAATCAACACCAAAACGAATCCAGATTATTTCTGAATCTAAACCGCCAATTTTCATTTGTTTGTTACTGATTAAAACAAGGAATTAAAAGCTCAGGCTAAATAAATTACCTAGATCTGGCCATTGGAAGGTCAGATTCAACTCAAAAGTACTCGGGAATAGCTCGCGCAAAGGAGAAATAAATTTTGGAGGTAGAATCGGCTCTCGACACACACTGGAAGGTGTAGAAGACACATACAGGGTATTATCCCATTGGGTCACCGGTGACTGGTCGGGACTGGGACTACTAAAGTGGCAGCTGGTCTCAGGCCAGTGCGACATCATTTGGAAGGAAATAACATTGCACCCCCCACGCGGCAAAAACGGCAGCCCTAGGCTACATATTGACCATCAATGGTCAAAATGACAAAGTCAATGTCATTTTGACCTAAATTAAAATATTAATTTAATAATAATAATAATAATAAATATTATTTATAAATTCAAACAAAACTTTAAAACTCCATTAAAAAATCAACCAATACTTCGAAAAATACACCAAAATTTTTTACGGAATCCTTATGAATAGTACTAGTAATTGGTATCACCAAAATAATATTTTAATTATTCTATAATTTTCTAAAAATTTAACTATCTCATCAAAAAATATATAAAAAAATAATAAATCAAATTTAAATTCCAAAAATTCTGAGAAAATTTACTAATCAACTAATATCATTTATGGATCTATACATGGTCCTATATACCAATAATCATCAATATACACACTATCTCATGTTTTGATCATCAATCAAATAGAAATAATAATTCCTTGATAATTATATAAATTTTTCAAAAATAAAATTTACCTTATAATTTATCAAAACCAAATTAGAAACCCATCATCAATCTGTAAATATGAGCTAAAGTCCATCAATTCTCGTCAATTTCTGATTGAGCTTTTACGCCCAAACGCCTCGAAATTTTCAATTGTTACATGAGTAGTAGTCGTTTGAAATTGTTTCTACGACATAAATTTCTTAATACCTTTGATTAAGTTTGTTTGATGACTCTTAAGATTCTTTAGTCAGGGAGCTATTTGAGGTTAAATAATTTTGATTTCCTCAATATTAGCCACATTTAGTTGCGTGGCTTATGAAATCCTTTGATTATGCTATAAAAATATAATAACTAAGCCAAATGAAGCATTCTAACCGTAAAAAATGAAAAGAACCATATAACCTTTGAATATGCCTACCTTTGAAAAATAAAAAGACAATTATGGTTGAAACTCTCTTTGTGTGTCATTCTAGGAAAGGGAATCATATGCATATTATACGAATCATTGATTGCAGATAAGACTGTCTAGATGGAGCCATGAATGTTTGGGTGGTTTTAAAATTGTAATTTGCATAAGTAACGGCATATCTGCCGTGGTGATGACACAAATGTCATCTGTTGGACTAGGTAAGAGGAAGGACTACCTCAAGCCTAAGAAGTTAAGCGTGATAGGTGGCGAATGATGCTATAAAGGTCGTAGAACCATTTATTGTGGTATGATTGAAATTTTGAGATATTTATATAACTACCTCAGGTTATTTGGATACTGTTAACTTATCGAGAATAAGAAATCAGACTATTATATGTGTCTCTTGTGCTCTTTATTTTTTGAAGTGTCAATAGACATAATAAGACTAATTATTTGACATTGAGGCAGCAGATTAGGTAACAATGGAGGTTTGGTGAAGACCATGGTTAGTTGACCTTGGTGTGTTAATGTCAAATTTACTAACAAAGCCTAGAAATTGATAAAAGAGAAATACTATGAGGTTTTGTAATTTAGCAAGTTGGGCATTAAGCTTAATAACCCAATAAATCGTAGATTTCCCACAACCCATGGGTCAAGGTTATAAGAAGCTATAGATGTCGTAAAAATGGATAAGTAAGAGTACTAGATGGGTGAATAACAAAACTGATATTTGTCAGGCATTGACGTAAGTGTATAGCTCGATAGTAGCCGACTTAGGTATCATGTTCAAACTCTGATCTATTGAGTCACTTGGACTCGTAGGTGTATTATTTGGACATCTGAAACCTTCAAAAGGATCTCTGATGTTGTGTTTCTTGGAACTTGGTATCCGGGGGTAATTTCATCTTTTCATATCCTGATACCTGTCAATCTTGAAATCCGAGTCGTTTGATAACTAAGACTCTAGAGCCTACCTTTTGAGACACATGAGAAGTAATATATGTTATAAGAAATGAAATCCAACGGTTAGATTATTCAAAAGAATAATTACGGGATAATTTAAGAATTTTATATACATAGGATTATGTATATAGATGATATAAAAATAGAAAGAGTATGAAACAAGAATAATTTTGATGGTTTAGGACCATGGATAGGTCGTTAGATTGAATATTGATATTTAGAAATTTTTGAGAAATTTTTGGAATAGTACTTATAATTATTCGTATTTTTCAATAAATAACATAAGGTATTTTAATTTTTATTAATTTATATAAATAAATAAAATAAAATATTTTAAAATAATTAAATTATATTGTTTATAAAGAGTTTTTATAATTTTCCAGTGTATATTTTAGTGTATTTTTCTGATTTATATACGATTTTCTATGAATTTACAAAGATTTTACTAATTAAGAAGAAATAATAAATAGAATATTATTAATATTTTTTTAAAAAGATAAAACTAGAAAATGATCAAAATGCAGCAGCTCTTGCCATTTTAACAAGCTCAGGCCTAAACCAAGCCTTGTCTTCATCCTTGAAACGACATCTTTCCACCTTTCGATGGAACAACGCCATTTAACCTTATAAGGGGTCGTCGACTTGTCTAGTCTGGCAACCCATCGACTGGAAGCGAGGGCTTTGTCCTTATTCTAATCAAGATTTGGGAATTCTTGTTCCCGGTCTTAACACTTGCTCTTCTCCCCCAAAAATCGTCCGCCTTCATCTTCAGAATGTTTGAGTGCATTCCGTGTCAGTCTTGTGTAAGAAGTCACCTGAATGTAGGGTAGACGACATGTCATCACGGTGTGGAACGGGTGACATGTAGTTCAGTTCGGTTGGGTAAGGTGGTTCAGGTTCGAAACTAGGTCGAGACTAGATTGAATTTGGTACGCACGTGGTAGTGTGTCTTGGCAACATGTGTCACGTTGGCTGGGTTGACTTTGACAATGAAATAAAAATTGGAAGAAATTATTTAAAAATCAGAAATATAGAAATAAATTGGAGAAATATATGGAAAAGTTCTATAAAATAGAGAAAATTATGTAGAATCTGATGGTTTAAAGTTTTGATGATTTTGATGAGTTTTGCTAGGTATAAAAATTAGTAGAAGTTTCTGGAAACTAAGGAAAAATACGAAAATTACCTAGATTGAATCTGATGGCGATCGTTGGGTTTCTATGATAGGTTTGAGGACCTAGGAGTGTCTCTTATGACATTATTAGGATTTGTATGATGGTATTAAGGATTAGACTACGATTGTACATATGTAGGTCACAGTAAAAGGATTAGGAATCCAGATCAGATTTAAGAAAGGAATCGGGACGACAAAACTGTGAGTGGAAAGTTTTAATTTAATTCCCATCGTTTTAAATGAATTTGAATTGTTTTTACATGACGCTTGTTATCCTTGAATCGTTTTCACGTTCAAACACATGATCGATGGGAAATTTCTAAATCATGAAAAATCTAGATTTCATGCATTTGATTTAATTAAAGCAGGCTTCTATGGCTATGTTATGAATCGTAATTGAATGTTTGGAATGTGATTGAAATAACAATGATGTGGGAAATGGCAGCATTAAATTGTCAAGTGGGGAATCATAGAAAAATAACTTTAAAAATACCTCGTAACAGCCTCAAGGTTATACGAGAAGAATAGTGTACACCGTGTTGGAAAAGTTTAAGACGGGAGGAATTAAGATAATAATTTAAATAGGAATTGAGAATGTTAAGGAATTAAATTCCTATTGATAAAACCCTTAATCTACGAATTATAGAAGATATCCTAACAATGTCTCTTATGACTAACTAGTCATAAGAAAGAATACTAACTGTGCTGAGTTAAGGAATTAAACAGAGGATTAAAGAAAGGTTTGTTAATGACGTACTAGTCTAAACAATTTAAAATTTATTAGAAGAATTCATTAAAGTGATTTTAATTTTAGTGGAATAACAGGAATACCAGCTATGAAATTAACCTACTGACAATATCCTGACCTTTGAAGAATATATCGTAAAAATCTATATTGGGATTGATCACCCCAGCATATCAGATTACTATGTGTTCAAATTACTGTGTGTTATCAGATTGCTGTGTGTGATTTTAAACCTGGGTATAGACTGAGAGAGAGAAGTTATATTATCAACCTGCGATAAAGGCTGACTATATTAGCCGTCTATAAGAATGGCTATCGATTGTGTGCCAAGAGCTAAAAGATCTCTATTTATTTGTGATATGTGTGATGTATACTGGCATTGCTTGAGTGTGACCCTAATGATGGGGTCTTTCATTGTATGTTACAATTTCAAGTGGTTTATTTTTCCTATGATTTGTTGTTGATGCATTGTTATGAATGAGTTTGAATGATCTTTGGTCATGATTTAGGATTTTGTATTTGTCAAGTCATTTGATTGAAAGAATACAAAATCTTGTTTATGTTTTAAAAGAATTCGTAAATGAAAATGTCTACTCACCTGGTTGTTATGCCAGTGCTTGATAGGTTTCACTGAGTTAGACCTAAAGGATCGGCTTCGCCCCAAATCCCAGACTCTCTGATCAATGCATGTGACATTTTATGTGTGTAGTTATCGTAAATTGGGATCCCATAATTTGTTAATAATTAAATCATGATTTTGATTCGTGTCTGGCATGATATAAATTTCGCATGTTTGTTTGTTTCAATATGTTTTCTTTGTTCTTGGAATTGCTTTCGAGGCATATCATGCACTTAAATACGAAAAATAAAAATTTAAACTGGTTTCGTTCTCGTCTTGTATGGTTATTGTATACTCTTAGGATGGCTATCTAAGTTTGTACAGTAGCTATATGATGGTTGTTACATCTTGGTGGATTTTGGGGTGTGACAACTATGGTGGTAGCGAAGCGTGGTTTAAGAAATCATATCAAATACATATCGTGCATCAAATTTTTGAAGTTTGGTTTTGAAATTTTCTTTTTAGTTCCCTTGTGAGTTTGAAATGCATACACATTGTGTGAACATACTATATTAATTCCACAGTGTATATGATTCTAGAAAGGTACGATATGTTACAAAGATAAAAATAGAGTGTCTGCGAGAGAAGCCTTACTTTATACAAACTCAAAACTAGTACTCTTGTAGTGAAAATGGTGACTACTAGAAGTCAAGGTGCTACAAAAAGCAGAAGTAGGACACAAAGAGAGACACCCACGGCCTCTACATCAGTGGAACCAAGTACGCCACTGGTAGCATTGAGATCTGAAACACAAGTATCTCAATCTGAACAAGAACCGATCGAGATGCCACCTGCTGAAGTTTGGCAGGCTATATGACAAATGTTGGCGGAGTACCAAAGAAGAAGAAATGTAGTACCCCCACCCCAGGCTGAGTAGGAATCCGTTATAACCAGAGAGTTGTTCCAAATGATAAAACAAGCCAAACAATTGGGATGTACCGACTTATGTGCTGAAAGGATTGTTCAAGCTCAATAAGCAGCTAACAAGGGGAAGACACCCTTATTAGCTTTACCTATAGTTGAGAAAATCCCACCTAGTAAAACCGTATACAAGCAAAGTATTTTTGATCTAATAGCTCTTATCGGCATAGGCTGGGAATTAAAGATGGTGAACCTATTGCAAGTGAAAGATCAAAGTCTAAGAGAGAAGGTTGTGTAGGAAGGTTATGTTATAAATGTCATAGACCTGGTCATATTGCCTTAACATGTTGGAGTAAACCCGTAACATCTCCCTCAAAGCAAACTACCCTACAAGAAAGAAGACATAGTATTGAACCACAGGTAGTATATGTTGAAAATCAAATAGATCCCAAGGAACAAATTCATGTCAATAATGAGGGTGTAATGCAAGGACTGGAGAAGACTGCTAAGACACCCAATGAACCCCGAACCTAATAAAGAAAAGAAGTGATCCTAAGGAAATTAAGAATAGATAGGGATCATGAATAACTGTTAGTTGTGTTGGACAATTAGGTTATTATTATTATATTGTGTATGATGTACAATTGATAGAGTGGTATATGTAAATAAGGTTATCCTGACTCCAATCAAGATTTGGGAATTATTGTGCCCAGTCCCAACACTTGCCCTTCTCCCCTGAAAATCGTCCGCCTTCATCTTCCGAGTGCATGAGTGCATTCTGTGTTGATTTTCCAGCCAAAATAGGTGAGAGATCTGAAAGGGTGATTTTTGTTCCTTCCGATTTGTACCATTTAATCGGATAGAATGACATAATAATGGTAAGGTTTTGTTGCGCATAAAGTGCGAAAGCTTCTATGGTAGATTTGATGAAGTTTTAAAACCTCGATTGAGGTTGTTAGAAACTAGGGTTTTATGGTACAAGTGTTGCAGATGTGGCATTAGGTGAAGAAGACAGCTGCAGACAATGGGCCATCCACAATCTGTCTCGTGTGACATGTAACCCGAAGGTAGGGTAGACGACATGTTGTCTAGGCATAGAGTGGGTGACATATAGTTCAGTTCCGTTGGGTAAGGTTGTTCCGGTTTGAAACTAGGTCGAATTTGGTAAGCACGTTGCAGCATGTCTGGGAGACACATGTCACATTGACTTGGTTGACTTTGACTGATAAATAAAAATTGGCAAAATTTATTTAAAAATTGAGAAAAATAGAAATAAATTGGAAAAAAATATGAAAACATCCTAGAAATTAGAGAAAATTATGAGGAATCTGATGGTATAAAGTTTCGATAGGTATAAAAATTAGTAGAATTTTCTGAAAATTAAGAAAAAATGCGAAAATTACTCTGATTGAATCCAAAAGCGATTGTTGGGTTCCTAGGATAGGTTTTAGGACCTATGAGTGTTTGTTACGAGATTAATAGAATTTTTTATAATGGTATTAAGGATTAGATTGCAATTATGTATGTAGGTCACAGTAAAAGGATCATGAATCTGGATCGAATCTAAGAAGAAAATCGAGATGACAAAACTGTGAATGGACAGTTTTAATCTAATTCTTATCGTTTTAAATGAATTTGAATTTTTTTACATGATGCATGATCTCAGTGAATCGTTTGCACATTTAAACACATGATCGATGGGAAATTCCTTAGATAATAGAAAATCTTGATTTCATACATTTGATTTGATTGAAACATGTTTTTATGGCTATGTTATGAATCGTAATTGAATGTTTGGAACGTGATTGAAATAACAATGATATGGAAAATGGTAGTATTAAACTGCCGAGTGGGGAATCATTGAAAAATAACTTAATAAAATACCTCGTAACGGCCTCAAGGTCATACGAGAAGAATAGTGAACCTGGTGTTGGAAAAGGGTAACATGGGAGGAATTAAGATAATAATTAAAATAGGAATAAATTGAGAATGTTAAGGTATTAAATTCCTATTGAGAAAAACCCTAATCTACGAATTATAGAAGATATCCTAACAATATCTCGTATGATTAACTAGTCATACGAAATAATACTAATTGTACTGAGTTTATAGCATAACCATACAAGCAAAAAAGATTCAAATAAGAGAAAAACAATTTGTAGAGGGTCGACCGAACCTAGGAAGATCAATAAATTTTTACTAAGAAGTTATCTAAGCCCTAATAAAGAACAAATAGAGAAGCTATTAAATAAAAGTTACAAAAAAGGAAAATTGGGGAAATTATAAAGCCATAAGTAATTGAGGCTGCCCTATGTTACAAACAACACAAGGTGTGTACTTTACTTTGTGTTTTGGATTAATTGAGGCTGCCCTATGTTAGTATTATTGTGAGGGACCGCTGCACTACACTAGACTAACATGTCCCGTATTTAATTTATTTCACATACGATCGTCCCCCTACCGTGGACCTAGCACATACACTACTTGTCACCGGAAATGTATATACTGAGCCTACAAGGCTGAAAAGAAATTCGATGGCAGAAAAAATAAAATAAAATGTGACGGTATTTTAATGTACAATAGTGCTATCCGGATAGCAATTGCCCATTTTATTGATATATTGCATTCATGAAAACACATATTTTTACAAAAAAAATACAAACCCGGCATCCAAAACTTATAGCCAGATATTATACAAGACTCACGAAGAGAACAAGCACTGACTACACATAACATTATCATTCGATATCGTAAACAATTAATTGCATTTCCAGATGGGATTTGAGTTGTCGAACTAGCTGCCTACAGAGGTCCTATACAAACCAGATCTAATGATTTGGGAAGAAAACTTGTCAGGTGAATGATCGGATTTAAATATCTCTAAACAATTGGACAAGCATATCAAATATGTCAAAGAAAACAAATGCAAGAAGAAAATAAAATTGACAAAATACACTCCACACCAACAATTTTCTTAAAACACAAGCATACAATAATACAATTTATGAAATTCAATCCTTAGTGACCACACAAACACACAATGGGTTGGCGTGAGACTCATAGTCTTTCCAGACCCTAGACAAGACTTGGATCTGTCAGTGGCAACCCTACTTGTTAATATTTAGTCATTTGACTTCTAAATCAACAAGCTTATTATTATGAACGATAGTCTAAGGCACATTCCACTAACAATGCCAGGTCGTTAGGTGATGGTAGCTTCACCTAAACAATACCCATAACCTGCAAAGAATGGTTAATTGATGTGCATTTATTATCATTAAACCTCGTCCAACCTTATTCCTCAAAAAATAGATCTGGCATCTTCACCCCTCGCTGCCAAATCCAGAGAGCTCCAAAGGGTGATATAGGTTACCCTATATCGATTGACATCGCGTGCATACTATTACTTGAATACATACGACTCAACACAATTATACACAATCGGGTTACGAAGTCATCTAACAATTCACATTTTATACTATACAAACTTTTAAAAGATTTAAAAGCTTAATTTAAGAAATTGTAAATAAAACTATGCACGCCCACAAACACCAATCACTCACTAGTTTTTAGAAGGTCTTCCTCAGGATCTGATTCCTAAGAGGTCTGAACTTGATGATTCACTTCTACACATATTAAACAATAATTCATTTAAGAATCATTCACACACTATAAATACCCTCAATTCACTCTTTTCTAAGTCATAATAGTTGTCTCATACTTTAATCATTAATCTAATGACATTTCTGATCTTTTGTCTTATTTTTCTTATTTTCCATTCAATTTCCACTATTTAACCTATCAAATGACCTCAGATTTAATCAAACATAGTACCATTGGATTCCTATAATTTTTCTAGTAATTTTCTTAAATTTTTTTATATTTTTCCTTTCATTTTTTCTATTATTTTCTTTGATTTATCTATATTATTCTAAAAAATCTTTCCAAACCTATAAATGGTAGGATATACGCTTGCCAGCACATTCCCGAACCTCCGCGATGTCGACATGTGGCTCACCCGGAGCCTGCCACAACTTTTACGAGCCTCTGACTCGGGCTGGACCTATGTAGCAAATGAGATGTTTTCCATGTCTCAATTAAACTACAAGTCGTTGAATCTTGATTCGAGCTATATGTTGTTTCATCCGAGACCTAACTACATGTCATTCATTTATATAACTAGATGACTTGTCATTTGTCAACACTAAACTACAGCTCACTCATACCAACCCTTAGATGAGTTGTTGTCTAGGGTTTCTTTGGACGACTTGTCATTTGAAGTCATCCCTAACCTTCAACCGTCAGGGCTTTTCCTATAAACCATAGCCGAAATTCCTTTTTCTTTAAATTCAATACACTCAATCAAGCCCCCAATCATGCGTTTACAAATTAATCATGCATTTTACAAGATTTAAAGCCATGAATTCACAGATTCAAAACATTAGATCTCTCTAGGAAAAACTTACCCAATTTGGCCAGTGTCTCACACGATTTCTCTCACGAACACTCATATCACACTTGTCCTCTCCTCTCATCAATTTTTTCTACTCGAAACTGGAAACTCGGCTTGTATGGGATAATACCTAAGCGTGTCCCTTCGCCGGCCTTACTCCAATTATGTGTGGATTGCAGTAAGTGACGAGTGGATGGGGGGGCGGGGCACATGTAAGGCAGAGGATGGGGCTCAACTGGTGACTCAGCTTGACAACCATACGACGTCATTTTCGACTAAGAGAAATGACATCGTTTTAAGTAAGGGAACTAGGGTTTCCAACCCTAGTTCCGGGCAGGTCCAAAACAACGAAGGTCTCTGTCGTTTTGATCAGGCTCGGTCGAAACGACGGGACTCTCTATGTTTTAAACATCCCAGTTTTCTATTTTTTATAAATATAATAAAAAAATTATATAATATTAATATATAATTAATTCTATCATTATTCTATAAAATTCATAATTAATATCATATTAACTCCAAAAATTCCCAGAAAATTTCTACAAGTTCCAAAAAATAATTATAACAATCTTTTGAATTAAAATTAATTTTCCCAGAACTATATAATTTATAATTAATTTTATACCTTAAAATCAAATAAAAATTCTTAAATATCATTATACGTCGTCAACAATCCTGGTAAATTCTTACATTTTCATTCCTCCTTTCTGAACATATCAAGTACCACAAAAAATATTCACAAAATTTATTCATCAAAGTGTTTCACACTTTATACTTATTACCTAATTTATCGCCCGTATAACAAAATTCAAAATTAAGGAAGATTCAAATCATACTTTGTATTTCAAATTTTAATGAATTTCCAAGCAATACCAATAGTTGATTCTTAAAAGAAATATAAAATTAGAAAATCTATAAGAACAGGGTGAAATTATGGAAATATCCTCGGTCCGGGTTTTCCAAAAATTCATAACAAGTTTGTTCCCATAAGCCCAAATGGCTAGATGGGAGGGTTCCTTACCTCTTTTAACCCTTCCTTAACTAAATACAGGCCATGCCTCGATTTCAAATCCAACTATCCTTACTCGTCTCACAAGTTCAAAATATTTGGTTCTCACAATTATGCTGAAGAGATTGATTCAGAATTATTAAAGAGGAATTGTGATAGGATTAGTCTGATATGTTACATACTTAAGAAATTTATCATTTTATGAGTTGCTAAGAAATGAGGATAAAAGTGGAGGAACGCAGCAAAATAATGTAGATATTGTTTGAAGGTATAAGCTTGATATGCTAATATCAATGTTTGTCGTTATTCATGACTTTATTGGTTATGAAAAGTTGATTAATGTTGAGTTAAAGGATGAGGTGATTGTGGCCAGATGCTATGATTGAGTTTAAGATTGCAATTATTATGAAATTGTTCTTGATTATAAATGTTAAGTTGATTCAGTTACATGTGATTATAAGAATTATAGTTTTGAATGTGTAACTAGTTTTAGGATTGGTATTGTATGTGGATCTTGTGATTTGAGTTCTAAGGATAAGATTTGTTATGTTTGACAGTAAGGATGAAAGAAATTAAAGAGTATGCTATGTTATAGCTTATAAGTGATATAAATGTAGAGTTTAACTAGATATTTTGGATTTTATCAAATTGTTAGATTCTTTATTGGTATTCTAGATGATGAGAATGGTATTCGATAGTTGAAACATTAAAAGAAATTTAATGAGATCGGTCCTAGATCATTGGTGAGAATGAGTTGGGGTAAGTAGGATGTGAAGTCCCAGAAATTATTGAGCTACTTGGACCCGAAAGCTCAATTGAGAATTTACAAGACTAGTGGGCCTTAGCCTATATTTACAAATTGATAATGGACTTGTAATTTTGTTTTGAAGATTTAGAGGTTAAATTTTATTTTTGGGGATTTTTTTTTTACTGAGAATTATCATTATTTATTTGATTAATGATCAAAATATAAAATGGTGTGTATTGATGATTATTCGTAATTAGGACCATGGATAGGTCCATTGATAGTTTTAAATTGTTGGTGAATTTTTTAAGAATTTTCAGAATTATAATTTAAATTATTATGATTTTTCTATATTATATGATGAGGTATTTAAATTTTTAGAAACTTTTATGGATATAAAAATTTTAATTTTATAGTACTGATGGATAGTACTATTCATAAAGATTGTCTATGAATATTTTAGATTATTTTTTTAGTAGTAAAGGATTTATTATGAATTTTTTAAATTTTATGAGAACTTTATAAATAAAATTTTATTATTATTAATTTATTAATATTTTAAAAAATTATAATATTATATTAATTAAATTTAAAATGATAGGCATGTATGTCATTTTGACCAAAATGGTCAAAACATCAGCATGCCCTATTATTTTGGTTTATGTACCCGAGACTAAGTCGTTTAATATTAAACAGTGTTGTTTCTCATATTGTTGTGAGGTCGGCTGCCGCCTAGGGCAATCCTAATCTTTACTAGTTGCTAGCGGCATAACGGAATAAGTGTCCCATTATGTGTCTAGCTCCTCAGATTGTTTCCCAGCCCCAAAAAACTACTGTGAAGTATCCTATCTTGCTCGAAAACATTTTTCAAGCATTTTTGTGGTGATTCTGGCTATTCAACGGCCAGATTTAGGTAAATTTTTCACTTGGAAATCTCAGTAATCTTCTTCTCAAATTTCACCTTCTTAGTTATTGAAAGTTTGGAGATTTTTACATGGATGAGTTCGGAAACTTGTTATCTTTGGTTTGATGTAGTGTTAATGGGAGATTAGAGCATGTAGAGGGTGGTAGAAGTTGGGAAACTCTTGGATTTTCAGGTCTAAAACCAGTCATTTGGAGGTTGAATACGACGTTGGTAATCCATCAGAGATCAAGACATTGGTATTTTCATTTGATACCATTACACAACACATATAAGCCCAAAAGATGCATCTTGTTATAAATGATACCATTACACAACACATATAAGCCCAAGACCTCCCTCGTTCCTTTCCGATGTGGGATTGGATAATCGGACTTGAGTCTCACAATCTCCCCTCCTTATAGACCTCGTGTCCTCACGAGGGGAGCCAAACGTAACTGACTTGGGCCCAAACTCACGAGCCCAAACATGAACACACAACACGGCTCAACCCCACCCGGAAGAGGGAGGGAGCGAGATCGGCTCCGCTACCATTTATTGTGAGACCCAGCCCGTAGGAGGCCAGGTTACCCAATCCCACATCGGAAAGGAGCGAGGGAGGTCTTGGGCTTATATGTGTTGTGTGTTGGTATCATTTGTAACAAGATGCATCTTTTGGGCCATGTGGTTGGAAGCCCGACTCAGCGTTGCAGTTGTGATCCATCACTCGCACATACACATCTAGGCCCGCTGGGCCGAGGGTCTGGGGGCCGGGTCGTGACACCTAATTAGTTAATTTAAGTTTATAGTTTAAGTTTAGTTTAATTACAACTCCTTATTCGTTATATTTAACTAGAATAGTAGATTAGATGAATTGATTAGTTTTAAACGACTTTCCCTAAGGGATTCATGTTAGCAGTCTTGCACTTACGATTAAAGGTAAATTCAATTTTATTCCAACAATGATTGATTTAATTTTTGGTTAATTGAATTAGATATTGATGCGATATAGATTTACCCTACCTTTGATTTTATTCCACTGCAGTAGATTATAGTTTTGTTTTACTAGCCTTACAGGATTCTGAGGCTAGTACCGTAATTGCTACTATTGGATTTCTGTTGAGGAGGTGTTCAATCCTTGAGTAAGGTATGATATGTGATAATTATTTAGCAAGATAATGAATTAATGAAACTAAGTTACTGCATGTGCTGTGAAATGCCTAAATAATGCATTTGTTGCCTCATGCTTGACTTGCTGAGCTATGCCATGAAATATTTGAATGTGCCATGTGTATTACGATTGTTGAAGTGCATATATTGTGTTGGGTGCTTTTGGAAGCATAAGATATATCACATATTGCAACAATATAGGATAATTTGTGTGACTCTTGAGAGCTCTGTGACTATGATAGTGAGGTATGGATTTGCCAAGGAAGTCAAAAAGAGGGACGGGGTTAATATTATAAAATGATATAAACAAATAAGATATCCTAACATGGGGATCGAGTAAGCAAAGCTACCATCACCTACCATCCCAGCATCATCAGTGCAATTGAGACAAGAGGTGTGGATGTGTCATGTCCCGGGCCTCGATGATCACACACGACAACCCGTTGTAGGTCCATCATATATACTGCTACGACATACGATGATATAGACAATAAACCAACAAGGTTAATGGTATAAATCATAGAGGAGATAGTAAGATAAGAAATAAGAGAAACACTAGCAGCAGAATTTAATATAGGATACGGTTTTGTCCTGGTGGCATTGGTAGATGAACAATTATCATTCTAGTAATACCCAAGGTTCAATTTAATACATTGATTCTAGTATGCTTAGAGATTCTAGGGGAAACTTTATGAATATGATGCTCGTACAATTACCTCAATCACACTCGTTCCATTAACTCTTTCCTTTTGTTTCCTTTTATTGTCTGAGAGTGAGCTCCTATTTATCATTCCTACACTCATGCCAATATTCTAGCAGAATCCTGCCAGGTGAGAGGACAGGAAAGACAAACAAAGTAATTCACAGGCATTCATAGCATACATTAAAAACATGCTGGCATTTGTTCAATTATTCAATTTATTCATTGACAAATGCAATCACAGCCATAATAGACGCAACACGCATAATTCTTTATAGCACACATGATCGTGATTTGGGTTTGGTAATATCTTCCCGCCTATCCAAGCCAGGGACAGGATTGGAATTCGTCAGTGATACTCTATATTCGTTATATTTCTATTTATATTATTATTACATGCAGTAGACAAATACATGTTAGTTTAATGCTTAGCCTAATCCACTAACAATGATGGGGTGTTAACTGATGGTATATCCACCTAATCGATCTCTACACTACAGAATCCTGATTAATAATTTAATTAATATTAAAATAAACAAAACCCATTCCAACCCAATTACCTCGTGATTGACATCTTCACGTTATACTACCAGACCCGGAGAGCTCTCAAGGGTTGCATAAGTTACCCTATGTATTCCTCATGCTGATCTCGATTCCTGAATATACCCGATATATTTATGCATCTCAATCATAGTATGGCACAACCATGCATTGCATACTGAATCATACAACTCAGTGCACGCTATAGTAATTATTATGTTCGAGATATCATTTATCACACATATGCATGCACAATTTCAATTAATGAAATCTTATAAATCATAAATCAACATTTATGCCAGAAATTTATCAAAAGAAAGGAAATTCCATTCACTCATAAATTTTTGAAGCCCAATTATCTGTCGATGGCTTTCCAGACTGATTCCTCAAAGTCCTGTCATGGTAGGAATCCACCTATGCCCAATGATCCCACATTCTCCATAAAAAATTCATATATCATAATAACACATAAAATAACAAGCCTTACTCCTTAATTCGTTGCTTTTCTACCCGACAATCAACACGGGACCCAACCGGGTGAGTTTTCTATTTTTCTTTAATTTTCTGAATCTTATTTGATTTAATTGAACTATCAAATCAAATCCAATTCATGAAAATTTGATATCACTAGACTTCAAATTAAATATAGTATTTTCTATAATATTTTAGAATTATTATCAATTTTTAACTATTTTTCCCAAATTTTAAATATTTTCTAGCTATTTTTTTATTTTTCAAAATTTATTTAATTCGAACCAATCAAAAAGCTACATGTGGCAGTGCTTGGTGTTGCCAGATTTACACCCAAACCTCACTCTGTACCAACAAATGTTACATCCAAGGCATGACACACGTTTCCTGAGCCTCATGCTCAGACCCTACACTTGGTGCTCCCCACCGAACGATGTGTCACCTACGTATGCAGGTGACAAGTCGTCTAAGCTATGCCCAAACGACCCATCATATAGGATAGCCTCGGACGACAAGTCATCTGAGGTCATCTTCTACCTCTTGTCACCGCCAGTGACCTGTAACAGCCAGAAAACTTCTTGAATGTCGGAAAATGCCTAACACCTCAAATACTCAATTATACTATACAAAATTTATATCAAATCCAAGCCTACACCCTCATGAATCTAAATATATGGTTTATAATAAATTTTATCAATAAAAAAACAAGAAATTTGAAGAGTTTGTTTTCCAGAATTCCAAATGAATTCCTCACCTGATTCCGACCGTAATAATGTCGGATCCGGCACAAAAATGGCATGGACAAGCTCGCGAGGGGCAAAGAAGTCTTCTCGGGCATTTTCGGTGGCTCAATTTACAATGACCACCAAGAATCAAAGGGAGCCGACCTTATCCCATCTTAGGTCAAGAGCGGTGGAGACGGGTCAACTATTCAGGAATGCATGAAGAAATGATGTCGTGTTTTGGT
This sequence comes from Passiflora organensis, assembly GCA_019739055.1. Taxonomy (NCBI): domain Eukaryota; kingdom Viridiplantae; phylum Streptophyta; class Magnoliopsida; order Malpighiales; family Passifloraceae; genus Passiflora; species Passiflora organensis. Next base: position 38,287 of record JAEPBF010000236.1, read on the forward strand.
GGTCGATAAGGCATCGTTTCAAGAGAAATGATACCCTTGCCTTCGAATCATCAAAACGACAAGTGTGGGTGTCGTTTTGACCAACCCTAGTCAAAATTACATCCCCTCTTGTCGTTTTAAGCAAATTAATTTTAATGTAATATTATATTATTTAATTAATATAAATATATTTCTTTTAAATCTCAAAATTAATATAAAATTCATAATAAATTATATAAAACTCTGAAAAATAGACTAAAAATTTCTATAATTTTTTTCTAATTATTTCCATCCATCAAACTAATAATCATATTTTACTCAAATATATATATAATTTGTTATAAATAAAATAACTTATAATATTTCTTAGAAAAATCATAAAAATTTTTAAATACTCATCCAAAAATTTTTCAAAAATTTATATACCCTTAATTATCATCAATAGACGATCCCATGGTCTTAGAATTCTAAAACTATTGATTAAACTTCCTTTATGATTTTTCAATCATAAATTTATAATTTAAAAAAAAATTCTAAAAATTAATATCTCATTAAAAAAATAATTCTATCTCACTTCTTAAACCCAAAATCAATCCTGTTTCGTGGGCAGCCCACCAATCTTGTTGATCCTCAAATGGGCTTTCAAACGAGTAGTTTGAAATTTTCCAGTCTTCACATCCTTCCCTCCATTCAAAAGGTTTCGTTCTCAAAACTTAGTTATATTGGGATTACAACCGTCATAAGGACCTCACGTACACTAATTCACAATCACATTTTCAGTATCCACTGCAAACCTTCCATATCCCTTATTCATTATAATCACACTTTGCTGATATTTCCCTATTTCTATACTCATAATTTATAACACGATGCCCAATTGAATTCCCTTTTATCCATAATCAATCAACTCAATCATTCTATTATACCCAATGATATTACAATAATCATATACCATCACCAATCCTATCGGGTCATAAATTTTATAACCTTTAATCATAACAATTACATTCGGGTGATCATTTCACCTTTAAACTATTTAAGAACCTATTCCAAGTTCTTCTTTACAGTATCACCATTGATCAACTAAAAAGTAGTCTCATCAAAAATTAACTCTAAATACTATTCCATTCACAACACCCAATTTTCGCTATGCAACTCCATTCATATTTTTGATTTAATCAATCAATTTAAAACTTAGTTCTTCAAACTCATAACATTTTAATTCACATTTCATCTTAGCAAATTTATGTTAGCCAATTTTGCAAAGCAAAATAAGCATCATATCAAAATTAATCTCACATTAGTGAGAAATAAGCTCTTACTATACTTTCTTCTTTATTGTCAAGATAAATTGAATTTTCTTGATTTCCTCCCAATCCAAGACAAACGATAACTTAGTTGTTTTCAATACTCAAAATCAAGTATTCCATCAAAATAATATATGATAGATTATCAACCATAAAAGTTTCATCCGAATTAATTTGAATTTTTTCACTATCAAGGAATAATTACAATCATCATTCTCACAATAAAGATTACAAATATCGATCCAAATACAGCAATCTTATACTTCAAAATATCAATGTAATTCTCAAAATCCCACCTGTTTCGCAAGCTAGTTAGCCTCAATAGAGACTATACTCCTATGGTTTTCTCTTATAATTTTCTTATATCCAAACTCCACAAATGTGTTAACATGCCGATTAATCTCTTATCATACATACTCTTTCCACATACAATTTTCTCAATCTATAGTGCTTGAGTGTATCTAATAATTCGCATAGCCCAATTTTCCAAGAGCTATAAACTCAAGCTTATACTTTAAAGAGTAGATTACACATTTCTTAGTTCCAGTATAATATCCCTCTATACTATACGTGCACTCCATACACAATGAATCATATCATCAATCTTTTATACAATATAAGGACACGCACTCCGTGCACTATCCGCACTACTAATTTATCATTTAATAATGTGCATTCTGTTTGAGACCCTAAATTTTGAGTCCTAGAAGTCCAAAAGCCAGTGCAGGTGAAATGACCTTTTTTCTCCTGAGAAAAAGGATGTGTGAAGACCTAAATTGGTATGGAAGGTTTAGTATTCATTTCTGGTTTCATTTCCCTTTGATTTATTTTTTTTATTGGTTCAACCTTACCTTAGGTGATAAAATTTCTAAAATTAAGAAAGGATAATTCTAGAATTTAATTCTGATGATTATGTTCCCTTATCTAGACTTTAAAGTAGGGAAATTAATCCCATAAATGCCCTACATTAAGAGGTAGCCAACCATAGCTATATCTCACATCAGAAATACACAAAATTATCTAGCGATCAAACCCTACACTATACCCTATTGCTATTGAAATTTTCTTGATCTTCATCCTAGCATAACTCTCTCATCCTTTGTCAGATTTTTGCAAATAAAGCTTGTTGGAAAGCTCTTTCCATCTTCTATCTAGTTATCTTGGTTTGATCATTAGAAGGTTAGTTCTTCCCTGTCAAAATTCTAATCGTAATTCATAGGTTTTGGTGTCAAAGTTGTATGATTATTCCTTCAATTAATTTCTATTAATTTTCCTTTTGTTTGAATGATTTTTTAGCATCCATTCATGTTGTAAAATCATGAATTCATCATTTGAATCTTCTCTATACATAAAATTGGCATGCCCTAACCATTGCCCTATTATTGCCGATTTTGATTAATTGATTAACCTGTTGGTTTCTGTTCTTGTTCTTTTTGATTATATATGTTATTAAAACCTAATCCTTCCTTGTAATCATGAAATCACAACCCCTATACCTTGTATGTATGAAATCGTATTTTCCTTGTGAATCCTATCTTAAGTACCGAAATTATATAGTAAATTGGGGTGGCAATTCAGGTTGAATCTCGTTAAGTTCTTGGCTATCACATCACACATCCAAAGGGAAGGCACCTGAGGCATCTAATTATTGATTTTTGATAGGTTTGGTGGGTGGAGTTGGTCAGGAAATAGGATATCTACTTGATTATTGAGTAAGCATGCTTAGTTTAGTTTTGTCTTTGCTTTATGATATTATAGGTGGTTTGGATCCCTTGAATAAGAGCAAAGGAATAGCTTCTTTTTCAGATACAAGAGAGGAATGATATATGCCTCATCGGTTTCTCCAGAGATCTTTTTTTTTTCTTATTGATTTCGGTGCATATACTTGTTGATGGCTGTATGCGCATATGTTGGATAGTGTGTGCATGAATTTTCGATTAAGATGTGATCCTCTAGGCTATACGGAACCCTTGAGATAGGTTACGAGGGCCTAATTTGCATGTGTTGTGTGCATTGAACATGCTGATTTTTTTTTTACATGATTGAGGATACCTTATTGTGGTATTGTGTTTTGTACTTACTTGTGTGTGCTTGTACGTGCTTGTGTGTCAGGATCTTTTTCGGTGGCCATTCGGGGTAAGCGTTGATGCTCCTTGGGAGAGGAGAGGTTCTTACTGGTATGAGAGTCGTATGGGTGGCAATCCCCAACATGTGCACAGTGGATGCCTAGTCCATGTGTAGCTAGACGCCTTGTCCTTGTATGACAAGATGCCCTTATCCTTATGTGGTTTGGATGCCCTTACCCTTGTGTGGTTTGGATGCCCTTACCCTTGTGTGGTTTGGATGCCCTTACCCTTGTGTGGTTTGGATGCCCTTACCCTTGTGTGGTTTGGATGCCCTTACCCTTGTGTGGTTTGGATGGCCTTATTCTTTTTTGGTTTGTATGCCCTTATCCTTCTGTGGTTTGGATGCCTTATCCTGTGTGCTGGAAAGATGAATAGGTTTACTGATTAACTTGTGTGCTAACCTTTTACCTTTGTACAATGAAGCCTCGCAAGATGAATAGGCTTGCTGATTAGCTTGTGTGCTAACCTTTTACCTTTGTGCAGTGAAGTCTTGGACAACACAAGTGGAAGAGGATGCCATTTTCTTATTGCCGAGATGATTGATGAAATTTTCCTGCCTGTGTACTTCTGATTTTCATAAGTGTTTGTAGTCCACTCCCAGCCTTAGTTTCGGCCCTAACCTTATTGGTTGATTCTTGAATTGCATGATATCCCTTAGATATGTAGGGATGATCTAATATTGTTTGAGAGATGTTTGTTTAAGATTTCTATAGATCTTATGATATTGTGACCCTATTGAGATTCTTGTAATCTCATCCTGTTGTTTCCACTATTTTTTTAGGCTTAGGTACATCAGTTGTTCATGGTACCAGTGTGTGAGAATCAATGCCGCAAGGTGGGACAATATCGCATCACATTTGCATACCTGTTCCTTGATTATTTGCGTATATATTATGAAGATTGATTGGACCACTTCCTGATTTTTAGAATGTCTCATTTGTTTGATTGTTTTGAAAACTTACTGGGAATTACTTTCTGGATATTTAGATCCCTATGAGACTTGTGTGTTGTGGTTCCTTTTATTAATCATAAAGTCTTTCGCTGATGTTTTATTCACTCCATATAAATCCAGATTGTTTGCTCAATACCAACGTGCTCCAAACTTTAAAAACATAAAGAAAACAAACATACTAAAATCGGAAATTAGATGGTTAAGCCTTGTGGGATTTAGATAGGTCCTGGTTTTGGGCTTGTCTGGGTTTCACGGCGGTGAGGGTCTCACTTAGGAGTAACTTGGGAATGTGTACGTACTTATAAACATAGAACACACTGATAATTTGGTAAGTAATAGCCATCCTCATCTAGTTATACTCACTTGTTCATAGTTATCTATGAGTTAGCATCTACGGCTCACCAAGCAGTAGCATGTAATAGGCTTCGTCCCACTGTGATTCATACAGTTCCATTTAGAATTCAATGAGGCATGTATTACCTATAAGCATGTCAAACTAATACCAATCCCACAATCGATTTATGCCTCAAAAATAAATGTCCAATCTCATACTCGTCATTTATACATAATGCAAACTTACCTAAGGTTATATGGACATTCTTCCTTGCCCCTCCCAAGTTTTCAATCTGAAATTACGTTAATACGATATATGCATATTCACAGTTTCCGTATGACCCTATCAAAAATTTTTTGATTAATCGTTCCTTTTTAGTAAGGAAAGTGACTGTACATAGACCAATGTTTTAGAGCCAAGAATAAAGTCATCTCTCACTCGAGCAATAACTATAAGAGGACACTAATAGAAAACACAACGCTTGTGAGGAGAATAATTCGAAGTCCCAATCGAGTCTTGTGAGGAGAAAACACATTTCACCAAAATCAAAACTATTTTCAAAGTTCACAGTAAAATCGTGAATTATAATAGAGAAGAAAACTTTTGAAACACTATTGTCCGACCTAAGAAGTAAAGTAAAGTTGGGTTTATAGGTTTCATATACTACTAACAAATATTATAGAATAGAGACGAATGGTCTGTATGTCTCCTCGAAAGAAAAAAAAACATGCGATGTATAGAGTTACTCGATAACCAAAAATATTTCCAAAAGAAGGAAATACATTTTGTTATCGTAAAAGTCGTCATAAAAATGATCACCCTCATGGATGAGGAAGGAGTGGTAGCAGAGTAGAAGGGAATGAGAAATGTATGAGTTTCTAAGAATGATGATTAAACAATGCTCCATTACCATTTTAGGGTTGTCACGACCTAGACCCTAAAGATCATGCGCGACAACCCGTTGTAGGCCTATCATACATACTGCTATGACATACGATAATACAAACGATGGAACTACAAGGCTAATGGTATCAATTAAAGCTGAGATAGTAGGATAGGAAATAAGAGAATTAGTAGCAGTAGAATTCAATATAGGATACGATGCTATTCGAGTGGCATCGGTAGATGAACAATTATCATTCTATTGATACCTAGGGTTTAATTTAATACATTGGTTCTAACATGCTTAGACATTCTAGAGGAAACTTTATGAGTACGATGCTTATATGATTACCTCAATTGCACTCATTCCATCATCTCTTTCCTTTTGTTTCCTCATATTTTTTGGGCGTGAGCTCCTATTTATCATTCTTGCACTCACGCCAATATTCTGGCAGAATCGTTCTAGGTGAGCAGACGGGAAAGACAAATAAAGTAATTCACAAGCATTTGCATTATAAATAAAAAACATGCTGGAATTTATTCAAATGTTCAATTCATTCATTGAAAAATGCAATCACAACTATAATAAGCGAAACACACATAATTCTTTAGAGCACACATGGCCTTGATTTGGGCTTAGCAATATCTTCCAGTCTATACTGGCTAGGGGCAAGACTAGAGTCTGTCAGTGACACTCTATCTTCATTATGTTTCTATTTATATCATTATTACTTACTGTAGACAAATCCATGTCAGTTTAATGCCTAGTCTGATCCACTTATGATGTCGGGGTGTTAGGTTATGGTAGCTCTACCTAATCGATCTCCACACTAAAGGATCCTAATTAATAATTTAATTAGTATTAAAATAAGTAACACCCATTCCAACCCTTATTACCTCGTGATTGACGTCTTAACGTCATGCTACAAGATCCGGAGAGATCTCAAGGGTTGCATAGGTTACCCTATGCGAACTCAATGCATTCCTCATACTGATGTCGATTCTCGAATGTACCTGATATATTTATGCATCTCAATCATAGTATGACACAACCATGTATTGAATATTGTATTATGCAACTCGGTGCATGCTATATTAATTATTATTTTTGACATATCATTTATCACACATACGCATGCATGATTTCAATTAATTAATTCTTATAAATCACAAATAAATATTCATGTCAGCAATTTATCAAAAGGAAGGAAATTCGGTCCACGTACGGGTTTTTGAAGCCCAATTAGCTGTCAATGGCATTCTGAGCTGATTCTTCAAAGTCCTGCCATTGTAGAAATCCACCTACGCCCCACGATCACACATACTCAATAAACAATTCACATATCATAAAAACACATAAAATAACACTAGACTCCAAATCAAATCCAATTCATGTAAATTTGATGTCACTACACTCCAAGTTAAATCTAGTATTTTCTGTAATTGTTCAGAAGTTTTCTCAATTTTCAACTATTTTACCTGAATTTTATACATTTTCTGACCATTTTTTCATTTTCCAAAATTTATTTAATTCGAACCAATTATAAGGCTACATGTGGTAGTACCTAGTGTTGCCAAATTTACACCCAAACCTCATTCTGAACCAACACGTGTCACACCCAGGGAATGACACGCATTGCCCGAGCCTTAGGCTTGGACCCTACACCTGTTGCCCCCATCGGAAGACACGTCGCTTGCGTATACAGGGGACACGTCATCCAAGCTATGCTTGAACGACCTATCATATAGGACGGCCTCAAACGACGAGTCGTCTGAGGTTAGCTTCTACCTCTTGTCACTGCCGATGACCTGCAACATGCCTGAAAACTACTCAAATGTCGGAAAATGCCTAACACCTCAAATGCTCAATCATACTATACAAAAAATATATCAAATTCAAGTTTACACCCTTCTGAATCTAAACATATGGTTTATAATACATTTTATCAATAAAATATAGGAAATTTGAAGAGTTTTTTTTCCGGATTTTCGAGTGAGTTTCTTACCTAATTCCAACCACAAAAATGACATGGACAAGCTCGCAAAGGGGAAAGAAACCTTCTCACGCATTTTCAGTGGCTTGCTTTAGAATGACCACAAGGAATCAAAGGGAGCTGACCTTATCTCGTCTCCTGTCAAAACTAGTGGAGATCGGTTAACTATTCTGGACTGCACAAAGAAACGACATCGTGTTGTGGTGGTTGATATGTCCTCATTTCAAGAGAAACGACACCCTTGCCCGCAAATCATCAAAACGACATGGGTAGGTGTTATTTTGACCAACCCTGGTAAAAATGACATCCTCTCCTGTCATTTTGAACAAATTAATTTTAATATAATATAATATTATTTAATTAATAATAAATATATTTATTTTAAATCTTAAAATTAATATAAAATTCGTAATAAAATATATAAAACTCAAAAAAATACGTCAAAATTTTTATAAATTTCTTGTAATTAGTTTCATTTATTAAAATAATAGTTATATTTTTCTCAAATATATATAATTTACTAAAAATCAAATACCTTATAATATCTCTTAGAAAAAACCTTAAAAATTTTAAATACTCATCCAACATTTCTTCAAAAATTTATATAACCTTAATCATCATCAATAGATCATCCCATGGTCTTAAGATTCAAAAATAATTGATTAAACTCCTTTTATAATTTTCGAATCATAAATTTATAATTAAAAAAATTCTAAAATTAATATCTCCTTAAAAAAAATAATTCTATTTGACCACTTAAACCCAAAACCATTCATGTTTTGTGAGCTAAGGCCCACTAATCTCATTGATCCTCAAATGGGCTTTCAGGCCCGAATAGTTTGAAATTTTTTTGTTTTCACAACATATCCCATTAAGACTGATTGTGTTACAACATATAAGATAAAGTGATGAGCTGCATATAGAAGTGTCACTAACGGATCCCAATTTTGTTCGTGGTGCTGGAAAGACTGAGAGACATTGTCAATCTAGCCACCCTACTAATTGTCTGAGCTATTATGTGCTGCATTGTGCTATAACTATGACCGTGTTGATTTGCCTTAATGTGTATGCAAGTGTTTTGTTGTGTGCCAGTAGCCAATGTTATGCTTAATGATTGCATGTGTTTTGCTGTGCATATTTTTCTCATCTACTCACCTGGAAGTTTTTTGCCAGGCTTTTCCATGATAGCAAGGTTAATGAATAAAAGCTCGCTCCAGGCATACCCCGAAGACCTAAGTGGATTGCGAGTATTCAAGATATCTTATATAGGATTTTTATTCATAGTCGTTTGTCTTGGATCTTTTTTATTGGTTGGGTTCTTGCTATAAAAATGATGATGAATTCGAGCATATAATCCATATAATATGCTCATTTATGAATTAGTCATTCCGGAGTAGTTTTGGCTGAACTTGATCATTCTAGGATGTCACCCGGAAGACATCGTGTTTTCTCTTTAATTCTGCTATATATAATTTTGATTAATTCTTTTATTTTCTTCTCCACGTTAGATTTATACTACTAGCCTTGTAGGTTTAGTAATGCATTGTTATGCAATATGACAATGTACATAGTGGACTTACGGCGAATGTTACATAATTTGTGGGTTCCAAGTGATGACATGGGACCTAAAAAAATAAAGCAACTAGTAGCACTAACAAATAAATCAGTTATAACTCAATATAATAATTAATTTGTTTTGATGTTAATGAATATCTTATCTTCAGATTGGTCTAACTAGATCAATTAGTTACCCTGACATCTGGTAAAGGATGTATACAAAGTAAGTTGTGGTTACTAATCTTATAAGGGATTATGAAAGATAGATATATAAAAAATAATATTTTATTAAAAAAATTAATACTTTTTGCTTAATGAATAGGTCAATCATTTAATTTTTTTATATAAATTTATAAATAGATTACTAAAAACTATATATTCCTATTTTTTCTTAATTACTTAAAAAGTATTAAAATAATAATTAATAGAAATCTCTGACATAATTAATCTAAAATTTAATTCTGAAATGTAAATAAAATAGGATACTAAAAAAACTATCGATAATGATTTCCTTTTGGTGGTATCGATAGCTTTGGAGGGCGATGTTAACACCTCATATGATTATAAAATATTATTTGGTTTAATATATTGTTCAATTTAAAGATATTATATGAATTTCAATTTAATTAAGAACATCTTAAAGTTAATTATTGAATTCTTGAAGTCAAATATGATAATGACAGTACAAATGTTCAAAAACACAAGAAACTTTATAATTGATTATGTTTTATTTTTCATTTTTATATAATATTATTTTAATATTTTATTAAAAATTTTAATAATATTAAAATTATTATTTTTAACTGGTATAATTAGATAATTGATGGAATTAATATAATTGGATAATAATTTTATCAATTTTGGAAAAAAATGATAAATAAAAAAGTATGTTATTAAGATATATTAAATTTAAAATAATCAAAAGTCTATAAATTTATTCTTTAGGGCTCTCAAATCTTAATAATAACTCTAATATTAAATTTTATTTTATAAATAACTATTATAATATAATAAATTATATTCACAAAGTGAAGAAAATCCAAATTTTATATTTATTTAACTTATTTTTTAATAAAATAAATAATTAAGATAAATCAATCATGAATTTTTTATATATTTATTAAAATAATAAAAATTTAAAAATTTCTTATAATTAGTTATAATTATTTCAAAATATTATCATTTAGAAAAAAATTGATGCAATAATTTATAATTATAGGCTTATGAAGAAAAGTCAAAACTCAAATAACCTTTCCATTGAAATTTTTTTTAAAAAAATGAAATTATTTTATCCTAATTGGAAATTTTATTTTTTAAAAAAAATATTTAACTTATTATTTACCTACATTTTTATGCCTTTTAAAAAATCTATAAATTATAGATGCGGTCCATCCAAATCTTCTACCAGTTCACTCCATCTTCCAACATTACGTTTTTTCCAAGTATAAGCATAGTAGAAATATATAACAATTTTATTTGCAATGCTAACACATAGATCACCTATTACTTTTATGTTATACTTAGTACTGATAAATTACATCAATTAATATCCAATATATCTAAAGAAAGATCTATAATAGATGTCAATTGATAATTGAAAAGAGATTAATATTGTTATTGATAAAGTTATTTTTTAATTAATAGAAGAATTGGAAATTTTTACCTTACTTAAGCCATGAAGTCCAAGGATGGATTATCAAGGATAACAGGTCTTGGGTCGTCATTTGTGAGTATTTACGGACTTATGGTATGGTCTGTAAGATTTTGGAGTTTTTTATTCATTATTGGAAATTTTTAAATTATCATTAAAAATTTTATGAATTTATGATGAGTGATTGGAAAATCATTATCGAGGGAATTGGTCTATTGTGGTTATTAGAAGGTGTACAATTTTTTCAAGAACTTTCAGAGGTAAATTTTAATTTTTTATTGATTTTTCTAAGAAACAAATTAAGGTATTTGATTTTAGTAAATAATTTATTTATAAAAAAGTTAATTTTATGGTATTGATGGATAATAATATTCATAAAAATTTATAAGAATTTTTTTATATTTTTTGGAGTAATGGGGTAATTATTATGAATTTTTGAAGATTTAATTTATTTAATAAATCATATTTAAAAAATATAAATTATTAATTAAAATCACATTGACTAATGTTGTTTGACCAGAGTCACACTCGAAATTCATCCCTGCTCAATACCTATACTGTCTGGCAGCTATCAAACCCTAGCCTCTATGCGTGGCCGGAGTAGCTCTAGCGAGAGGAAGCCATGTGTGGATATATCTATATTCAGCCATTCCAACTTAAGAGTGATGCGAAAAATTTCAGGGAGAAGATTTTGAAGATATCGCGCGGCTTTGTGAGGCTTCGCAACGGGAATCGCTGGTGATTACTGGGAAAGTTTGGTCCCTGAAATCCCGGTGCTTCTCCTCTTTAGACTCATTATTTTAGTTGATTAAAATCAATAATTTTAGTGTTGTTTACTTTGTAGTGATGTGGGCTTTGTGTTGGAAGTGATTTGATGAAGTTCAATTGCGAATATAGGAAGATTAAGTTTATGAAATTTAGGGTCTTTTACAGAAAATCATCCTAGTGGAGGTTGAAGACGACCTAGTTAAATGGCGGGTCATCTCCTCCAAACGAGTGGCGAGTCATTTAGCTCATCAATAGGAGACTCATCGTCTGATAATGCAGGCGACAAGTAGTCCATAGGCTCAGACCCGAGCCAAAAGACAGTGCAGCGTGGTACGTCCTAATACGGACACGTGTCACAATCAAGAAGGCCTGGATAGTGCCTTGGGCTTGCCTGGTTTCGCCAGGTATCGCACGGGGATTAGCCAGGAAGTAAATAAAATTCAGAAAATTAATCTGCATAAATGAATGAAAAAGCAGTAGAAATGAAAAACATCGGGAAAAATTGCAGAAAAATGAGAAATTTCCTGAAAAATTATAGAAAATGCAAGAAATTATAAGAAATCTAATGACATAAAAAATTTATAAAATTAGAGTTAATTTGATGGGTCAAATAATTATAACAAGATTCGGAAAAATATAAAAAATAAGAAAAATATCTGAATCGATTCCGAGTTGAGTATTGGGTAGAAACTCATTGAATTAAGGTTATAAATGAGTAATTTTATGAGTAATTATGTAATCTAGCCTATGAAATTGAGAATTGGCTATGATTTTATATATAAGAGGATACCTATTGATGTAGGACCTTGAGGAATCGATCCAGCAATCGAAGAATCAAGTGTGGGCTCTTCGAACATCGGAAAACCTGTGAGTGGATGGATTTTTTTTATCATTTTATTGCTGGCATGATTGATTTGCTATAATTATCAAAGCATTAATTAAATGATAATTAGCATAAAATGCGATGCATGTCACGTGATTGTAGGTTGTATGATGTGTATGTGTTTGATATGACGTGATATGTTTTAAATGATGCACTAGGATGCCATGATCAATGTTAGGCATAAAATGCATCATATGAATCGGATACACGAAATGTGAATGCATAGGCATGGGGTAACCCATACAACTCTTAAGATATCTCTAAGTATGGTAGTATGGCGTGGAGACGCCAATTAAATCGAAGCTATAAGGGGGATGGGGACAACATGATCAAGCCAACAAACACAAGACGAGTTCGCTTAGGTGGAGCTGCCATCACCTAATGCCCCGTATGTCAGTGGAATGGGCATGTGCTAAGCTAAAGAGGTATGCCACACTTTGTATCCACAAAGACGTAACAACCGTTGTATAACTACTATATAAACTTAGATGGTCATCCTAAGAGTATACAATAACTATACAAGGCAAGAACGAAACCAGTTTAAATATTATTTTTGTATTTTATATGTATGATGTGCCTTGGAAGAAATCCCAAAAAACTAAAAAAATATATTAAAACAAGTGGACATGCGGAATTTACATCATGCAAGACTTGAATCAAATGTCAATTTAATTATCAAATCGTATGGGATCCCAATTTACAATACATACAGACATGAAATTTCATATGCATCTAGTCTACAAGTTTCAATCCAAATCCTCTACCATACCTTGTATCACGCACACGATCAAAGAGTCTGCGATCTGGGACGAATCCAATCCTTTGGCTCTAACTCGAGAAAAACCTATCAAGCACTAGCATGGCAACCAGGTGAGTGGATGTTTTCCTTTATAAACTTTTTTAAAACTATAACAAGATTTTGTATTCTTTAAATCAAACGACTTGGCAAATATAAAATCCTAAATAATAACCAAGGATCATTCAGATCCATTTATAACCATGCATCAATGACAATTCATCGCAAAGCAAGGCCATATAAAATTGCAACATACAATGAAAGACCACATCATTAGGGTCACACTCAAGCAATGTCAACATACATCACACACATCATAAATAAAGAGAGATCTTATAGATCTTGGCACACAATCGATAGTCATTCTTATAGATGGCTAATATACTCAACCTTTATCGTAGGTTGATAATATAACCTCTCCTTCCCACTTTATATCTTGGTTTAAAATCACACACAGTAATCTGATAACACATAATGATCTGAACACGTAGTAATCTGGGAACACATAGTAATCTGAGGTAACACCCAGTAATCTTATATGTTGGGGTGATGAATCCCAGTATAGATTTTTATACTATATTCTTCGAAGGTTAGAACACTTGTTAGTCAGCTAATTTCATAGTTGTTATTTCATTTTCTAAGGTTAGAATTACCTGAATTAACTCTTCTCATAACTTTCATTTTGTTTAGACTAGTACATTGTTAACAAACCCTTCTTTAATCCTTTGTTTAATTATTCAAGGGTCACTATTTACTTTTGTCATTTATTCTTAATTACTCATGGTTTTGTATTTTCCTAAATTTGCCCTTTTCATAATTTCTATTTATTAGTATCTGGATTTGTTCTTCATTAGGGTTTAGATAAATCCTTAATTAAAATTTATTGATCTTCCTTGATTGGATTGATCCCCTATTTATTTTTTTTCTCTTTTTTTAATTTTATTTTCTTATACAGTTGTGCCATAAACTCAGCACAATTAGTAGCCTTTCGTATGATCAATTAATCATACGAGACATCGTTAGGATATATTTTATGATTTGTCGTTTAGGGTTTTCATCAATAGGAATTTAATTTCTTAATATTCCCAGCTTGTTACCATACAGATATTGTCTTAATTACCTCTCGTATTACACCTTTCTAATATGAGGTTCACATTCTTCTCGTACGACCTTAAAGTCCTCACGAGGTCTTTGTTAAACTATCTATCTACAATTTCTATTCAATAGTTTAATATTGTCGTTTGTCATATCATCGTTGCTTCGATCACATCTTAGATACTCAAGTATGATTTCAGAAATTAACCATAGAAGCATATCATAATTTTAATCAAATACATAAAATCAAGATTTTCCATGATTTAAGGAATTTCCCATCGATCATGCGTTTAATCGTGCAAACGATTCATAGATATCATGAATCACACAAAAACAATTCAAATTCATTTAAAATGATGGGAATTAAATTAAAACTGTCCACTCACAGTTTTGTTGTCTCGATTTTCCTTCTTGGATCCGATCCAATTCAGAATCCTGGTCCTTTATTTGCGACCTACAAATATAATCGCAATCTGATCCTTGATATCATAAAAAAATTCCTAATAATCTCGAAACAATGAAGCCTAGGCCCGTCACTCACCTCCCCTTTGAGCAATATGTCACTCACCTTCCCTTTGAGCAACATGTCACATGAGACGGACTGCAGATGATAAGTTGTCTTTAGTCGTTTTCTTCCTTCAGCCGCACCTGCAATCTCCTATGTTCGAAACCCTAGATTCTAAAACCTGCAAGAACATTTCGCAACCATACATAAAACCTACCCTAATAGCTTCCCTACAGCTTGTGCCAAATTGTGGGATCCGGGGCATGACAATTAATATGTTTGCTTAACTAAAAGTCACCATGATAGGACCAATCAGAAAGAAATAAACAACCAATGTTAACAAATAAATCATCTATAACTAATATCTTACAATTAATACCGAAAAATTAGATCAATTAATTCAGAAGACATTTAATGAACGATCTAAAATAGGATGTTAACCATCTAATAGGTATTTATCAAATCTTACAGATAAATTAGTTTGATAAAGATGTTCTTTTATTAAAAAAAGAAAAATCTAAAGTAAACAATCAATGTAAGTAAACAAAAAATCACCAACACACCATAAAGAAAGCGATTACCAAGGTTAAACGAATAGAACATCTATAACTAATGTATTATAATTAATACCGAAAAATTAGATCAATTAATTCACAAGACATCCAATGAAGGATCTAAAGTAAGATATTAACCTTGTCATAGGTATCTATTATGGACCATCATAAAGAAAACAATTATTAAATATATCATTTGTAACTCATATATAACTTTTTTTATAATCAACTCATATATAATATTTTAATATAAAAAAATTATATTAATTAATGCTCAAGATATTTAACGAAGGATTTAAAATGGGATGTTAACATTATAATAGGCGTTATTGAAAATTCAGAATGATATTATCCTCTTTTAAAATAAATAATCTGTATTTTTACATATTAAGAAATCAAAAGTTTGATTTTTTTTTATGCAGCATGTTCAAAACTTAAGATCAGCCAGATCCATTTTTAATTAATATTTATGGTAAAACTAAAGAGATTAATCTAAAAATATTTGATAATTTATTTATTTATTCTTCGAAATAAGGGTCTCAAATCATAATATAACTATAATATTCACTTTTTTTACAAATAATGATTAAAAGCTAATAAACCACATTTACAAAGTGACACAAATCTAAATTTATATAATTATTTTCCTTATTTTTTAATAATAATCATAGATCAAATTAGCTACTATATATTTATTAAAATAATTAAGTAAATTTTAAACAATTACTTATAATTACTTTTCAAAAGTACTATCATCCAAATTAAGAAAAAAATATTGTTTATAATTAAAGTAATGTCAAAATTCACATAACTTTCCAATTGAAATTTTTTAAAAAAAATATTGAAGATTATTTTATCCTAACTGAATTTTTTTTAACTATCATACATTGTACCCAACTATAAGGATAAACATCCCATCCATAGGAATCTAAAATAACACTCACTATGCTATCCTTAAAATCTCGTAATGGTTAAAAAGAAAACACTAAGATAACATTGCCAAAACCAAAAATATAGAGTATTTCAAATTTAAAATAAATTTCTTCCTAAAAACTATACTATCAATCTCAATTCATACCAAATTTTTTTCAATAACCAATATTGGTTATCACTAGTAATGAAATCCAATATCAAAATAACAAAGCTCAATAAAATCATTTCCAATATGATGTAACAATTATTTTAGTAATAATGTCACGTCCCCTAACCTAATAATGTCAACGGTGTCGCCCGGATAACACTGGATTATGATTTAATTTCAAAGGCCGTAGACATTTCAATAGAATACGAATATCCATTTGACTTAATGTATTCCAAATTTACACAAGTGGATTATAGCATAACAATACAGCCTAGGGGAATACTATATCATGTAAATAAGAAATTTGGGTCCGTAATAAGAATCCTAACCTGACATTATCCTATCCTCAATGAGCTGACTTGTGAGACCCCATCTTTCAAAGAGTCTAGTTAGTAGTTGAGTAGAGTCGGATTAATGGGATTGGCCTGTTTGAGCGGTTTTGACTAGTTGACTAGCCAGTTTGACCAGATAGTTCGACCAATTAACCATATGCCCAGTTAGGACACCTGGGTGACATAGTCATAGTCATAGAGCCTAAGTGTCAAGTCCAGATTTCCTAGAGTGTCATGTCGTCAAGTGAGTGTTGATAGTTATTCGTCACATGACATTTGAAGATTTAGCGTACCTTAGTGTGATTTTGCGTGTTTTTTAGGCTTGAGTTCAGTAGTGTAAAAATCAAATAATTCTGACCTACTTGAATCGAGAAGCCCAAGAGAGGACCATCGAGGTTAAAATGCCTTTTCCCATAAATTTAAAATCGTTTACGAATATATAGTTCAGTCCATACAATTTTTGAGATATCATTTATTATTTAAAATTTTTATAATTAATCTTTAATGATTGAAAAATCATTAAGGTAGAAGTATTGGTGATTTTGACATTTTAAGATTTTAATTGGTTGATTGATGGTATTTAAAGGTTTTTGAATTTTCTAAGAATAATTAGTTGAGGTATTTAATTTTTAATAAATTATAAATATTTGAGAAAAATAATTTTATGATACTAATGGATAGTACTATTCATAAGAAGTCCATAGCAAGTTTTTGTGTATTTTTTGAAGTGGTATAGTAATTTTTATGAATTTTTGAAGATTTAGTATGATTATTAATTAATATTTAAATATTTTATATTTATCAATTATATTATCGTTTTAGTGGGATAGTCAGAACAACATTAACCAACATCGTTGGTCAAAACGCATGGATGGCTGTCGTTTTGCCTATCTGTCCGAACCTAAAGCCATTTTAGTGAATACAACATCGTTTCATCAACCATCAAAGATGGTGTTGTTTTACCCTACGAACTGCCTGCCTCTTCCCCCTTCCCTGGTTTTCGCCAGTCGCTAATGACACAATGGGATGTGTACCCCGTTACGTGTCCCGACCTTATAGTGCATGCTGTCAAGACCGAATATCAGACTATGCGTCATTCGGCTTCGTGCGGGACCCGACCCCCAAATCAAGGAACACGTTTCCCACCGAAAGAGCTAATCAAGGAGCTAATCAAGGAGGGAATCAGAGAACATGTTCCCCACTATGTTCCTCACTAAGAGAGGGAATCAAGGAACTCACTTGGGATCCGTATTTGTGCTTTCACTAAGAGAGGGAATCAAGGAACTCAATTGGGATCCGTGTTTGTGCTTTCTACTTTTGTATATAACCGTTAGATCATACGGCTTGATCTCCACCATCCATTGGGGAGTTGTAAAGGCTATATAAGGGGTGCCTCCCCTCATTTGTAATCATCCCACAACATCCAGCAATACTTGCAATATTGAGAGTTTAGAGCTTTCTCTCCATTCTCTTGTGTGTCTCTCTCTTTTTGGTTGTGTTCTAAGCTTAGCATTCTAGCTAGCTTTGTGAGGAAGGCTGACTTAGTCTATTGCGAGTGTGATAGTCTAAGGCCGCACGGAGAGTTTCTATTCTGCAAAACTCTAGTCCCGTGACAGTTGGTAGAGGAGCTACGGCTCAAATCCTTTGAGAGAGAAATGGAGATGCCTACTACTTCTGATGCCAACATCCCTACTATTGAGGAGGTTGAGGAGGTTCGTGTGGGGAGACTATCCCAACGTGCTCCCGAACCAAACAAGAAGAGAATTGAGACTGTCGATCATCTGTCATCGTTGGAGGCAAGGATCACTCGTATGGAGATGAAGGTTGTCGATGACAAAGATATGCTTGAGGAGTATGGCCAACGCATAACCGAGCTCGAGTCAGGGGACATAAATGAGCTTCGTGAGGAGATGCAAGGCGCCCTCATTGCTATCAACTCTTGGAGAGAAGTGTTAGATGACTTCAAAATAAATCTTCTTGCTGAAATCTCTTTATTTAAGGATGACTTGGTGGAAATCAGGAAAGAATGCAAGGAGGGCATTCAGCAAGGGGTTGCCAAGAACAAGCTGAAGCTGGATCTCCCAAGGCCGAAGTCATTTGGTGGGACGAGGAATGCCAAGGAAGTGGACAACTTCCTTTTCAACCTTGAACAATACTTTCAAGGGGTGGGCATGGAGAGCGATGGAGATCGACTTTCCCAAGCCCCGCTGTATCTAACCGATAGTGCCACAACCTGGTGGAGGATGAAGTATGCTCAAATCGAGCGCGGCACCTTGAAGTTGGAGACATGGGCAGATTTCAAAAGGTTCCTGAAAGCACAATTCTCACCGAGGAATGTGGAGCTAGAAACGAGGGAGAAGCTTCGCAAGTTGTCCCACAAGGGCGACATTCGAGACTACGTGAGAGAGTTCACAGAAGTCTTGTTGGAGATCCCAGATATGCCCGAGACGAAGGCCATGTACGTATTTTTGGGAGGCCTACAAAGTTGGGCCAAGCTGGAGCTTCACCGACGCAACGTCAAGGAGCTCAACGATGCAATCTCCGAGGCTGAATCTTTGGCGGAATTCGAGAGGAAGGCCGAGGGTTCAAACCCACCTAAGCCTAAGAGTTTCCGTGACTACAAGGCTAAAGGTGGGGGAGCAGTCCACGAAACCAAGGAGTGGAAGGACAAGCCTTTCAAGCCCTTCAAGTCCTTCAAGTCCTTCCGTCCAGCCAAACCCACACATGGGGGAGGTGAAAATCGGGGCAAGAGCGAGAGACCCAAGCTCTCATGTTTTCTATGTGAGGGGCCACATAGAGCTGTGGATTTCCCTAAGAGGAACAAACTGGAAGCCATGGCAAGGGAGGCCGAAGAAATGGAAGCACCAAGGATGAGTTCCATGCAACTGTTGAGTGCTGTTAAAGCCTCAACCAAAGATGCCAAGGAGGAGCAAGCTGGGAGGATGTTCGCTAGACCCATCGTGCAAGGGAGGGAGTCCCGTGCATTGATCGATACCGGTGCTACTCACAACTTCATGAAGAAGGAGGAAGCACAACGACTTGGCATCAAGTTCAAAGAAGAGAAAGGCTGGCTAAAGACGGTGAACACTCAAGCCCAGCCAATCTTTGGAGTAGCCCGAGGGGTCGAGCTACAAATGGGAGAATGGAAAGGTAAACTTGACTTCTCCATTGTTCCTATGGATGATTTTCCGATTGTGTTAGGGATGCAATTCCTGGATCAGACGAGAGCAGTCCCAGTGTCTTTCACAAACACCCTTATACTTTCGGAAGGAAGCAAGTGTTGTGTAGTGCCTGTTGCTCGGGAGAAGGAGCTAAAGGCCAAAACACTGTCAGCCATACAGCTGAAGAAAGGAGTAAGGAAGCTAGAACCCACATTTCTAGCTACCTTGGTGATGGATGAAGGCACACCTGCTGATGACGAAGTGCCCATCCAAGTTATGGAAGTTCTTGGGGAGTTTGCTGATGTGATGCCCAAGGAACTCCCAAAGAAGTTACCACCCATATGGGAGGTAGACCATGCCATCGAGTTAGAAGTCGGGGCCAAACCAACTGCGAGAGCCCCTTATCGAATGGCACCTTCGGAGTTAGCTGAATTACGGAGGCAACTGAAGGAGTTGTTGGATGCGGGCTTTATCCAACCATCGAAAGCACCTTACGGAGCACCGGTGCTTTTCCAAAAGAAGCAAGATGGGTCACTGAGATTGTGCATCGACTACCGAGCCTTGAATAAGGTAACCGTGAAGAACAAGTACCCTATTCCTCTTATTGCTGACTTGTTCAATAAACTTGAGGATGCGAGTTGGTTCACCAAGTTGGATCTGAGGTCGGGTTACTATCAAGTCCGCATAGCAAAAGGAGATGAGGCCAAGACCGCATGTGTCACACAGTATGGATCTTATGAATTCTTAGTCATGCCGTTTGGTTTGACAAATGCACCTGCTACTTTTTGCACACTAATGAACAAAGTACTCCGCAAGTTCTTGGATCGCTTTGTTGTTGTATATTTGGATGATATAGTGATATACAACCACACACTTGAGGAGCACATCCAATATATAAGGATGGTGTTTCAAGCTTTGAGGGACAATGAGCTGTATGTCAAGCGGGAGAAGTGTGCATTTGCCAAACAAGAGGTGACATTTCTTGGCCACATAGTGGGCGGAGGAAGGATCAAGATGGATGGTGCCAAGATCCAAGCTATCAAAGATTGGCAACCACCAAAGAAGGTCACGGATCTTCGTTCCTTCTTGGGGTTGGCCAATTATTATCGGCGGTTCATACAAGGGTACTCTTCCATTGCCACACCCTTGACAGAGTTATTCAAGAAGAACAAGGTGTGGGATTGGTCGAGTGGATGCCAAGAGGCATTCGATGCTCTGAAAGAAGCCATTGTGGAGGAGCCAGTGTTAGCCTTGCCTAACCACCTACTTCCATACGAGGTTCAGACGGATGCCTCAGATTTTTCAATTGGCGGTGTCTTGATGCAAGAAGGCCACCCAATTGCTTATGAGAGCCGCAAGTTGAATAATACCGAGAGGCGGTACACGGTGCAAGAGAAGGAGATGACAACCATGCTGCATTGCTTGCGAGTTTGGAGACATTACTTGCTGGGGAGCAAGTTCGTTGTCAAGACTGACAACATTGCCACAAGCTACTTCCTTTCGCAGAAGAAGCTATCGCCAAAGCAAGCGAGGTGGCAAGATTTCTTGGCAGAATTTGATTACATACTTGAGTATAAGCCAGGAAAGGCGAACTTGGTGACGGATGCTCTCAGGAAAGGATCCGAGGGGGTATGGAGCATGACCCCCAAGTTCAAGCCTTGGCAGAACAAGTGAAGCAAGGCAAGACCCGCAGATTTTGGCTAGAGGATGGGTTGTTTTTCACCAAAGGCAACCGCATCTATATCCCTCGACATGACAAACTTCGGAAGGAGGTTATGAAGGAATGCCATGATTCAGGATGGGCTGGAGACCCAGGTATCGTTCGAACTCTTGCACTTTTGGAAGATGGTTATTATTGGCCTAACATGCGAGACGATGTGGAGTGGTACGTGAAAACTTGCCTAGTTTGCCAACAAGACAAGGTCGAGCAACAAAAACCTCCTGGATTGTTAGAGCCATTGCCTATACCGGAGAGACCTTGGGAGAGCATTTCCATGGATTACGTCACATCCCTCCCAAAGTTTGACGACTTCCAAACCATACTTGTGGTGGTGGATAGATTTTCCAAGTATGCAGTATTCATTCCAGCCACCAAAGCATGCACGACAGAGGAGACAAGCCACCTTTTCTTAAAAAATGTGGTGAAATATTGGGGCATTCAGAGGTCCATTGTGAGTGATCGAGACACTCGATTCACGAGGAGATTTTGGACCGAGTTGTTCAAGTTGTTGGGGTTAGAATTCAACTTCTCCACCAGTTTTCATCCTCAAACTGATGGGCAGACCGAGAGAGTGAATGCCTTATTGGAGCTCTACCTTAGGCACTATGTGAGTGCTAACCAGAAGAATTGGGCAAGGTTACTTGATGTGGCTCAATTCTCATACAACTTGCAAAGGAGTGAATCGACAGGTATGAGTCCTTTCGAGATTTCTAATGGACAACAACCTTACACTCCTAGCAAGATTGGCACAGGTTATCAAGGGCCGAATCCATCCGCCTATCGCTTTGCCAAGGAGTGGGACAAGCAAAAGGACCTTGCAAGAGTGCAACTGTCCAAGGCGGCAAAGAGGATGAAGAAGTGGGCAGACGAAAAGAGGAGTCCCTTAGAGTTTGATGAAGGGGACCTTGTGTTGGTGAAGCTAATGCCTCACCAAAGCCGAGTTTTTGCCAAGTTGCACAAGGGGCTAGTGCGACGATACGAGGGTCCTTTCAAAGTGTTGAAGAGGATCGACAAGGTATCATACAAGCTGGAACTACCGCTAAGATTGGAGTTCCATCCTGTCTTCCATGTGAGCTTATTGAAACCATTCCAAGCAGACACGGAAGATCCGGAGAGGGGGAAGTCTAAGAAAGCTCCCAAAGCTGTGACCAATGCCCATGATAAGAAGCTTGATGAGATCTTATCAAGGCGGGTGGTACAAAAGAGCTGGAAGCACATGAACCATGTGGAGTACTTGGTTCGATGGAAAGGCGACCCTCCTAGCGAGACAAGCTGGGAGAAAGATTTCGATCTTTGGCAGTACCAAGACGAAATCAACGAGTTCTTGAGGCAGCACACAACGAGGACGTTGTCGAGTTTGGTGGGGGAGAATTTCAAGACCGAATATCAGACTACGCGTCATTCGGCTTCGTGCGGGACCCGACACCCAAATCAAGGAACACCTTTCCCACCGAAAGAGCTAATCAAGGAGCTAATCAAGGAGCTAATCAAGGAGCTAATCAAGGAGAGAATCAGGGAACATGTTCCCCACTAAGAGAGGGAATCAAGGAACTCAATTGGGATCCGTGTTTGTGCTTTCTACTTTTGTATATAATCGTTAGATCATACGGTTTGATCTCCACCATCCATTGGGGAGTTGTAAAGGCTATATAAGGGGTGCCTCCTCTCATTTGTAATCATCCCACAACATCCAGCAATACTTGCAATATTGAGAGTTTAGAGCTTTCTCTCCATTCTCTTGTGTGTCTCTCTCTTTTTGGTTGTGTTCTAAGCATAGCATTCTAGCTAGCTTTGTGAGGAACGCTGACTTAGTCTATTGCGAGTGCGATAGTCTAAGGCCGCACGGAGAGTTTCTATTCCGCAAAACTCTAGTCCCGTGACAATGCGTAGCTCCATTTCTCACCACAAAAGAATATTCTGGACCTTGCGAGTCTCAGCTTGACAATTCTATAGCAATTCCAGCTTTCCAAAGTCGGATTTAGGTGAGATTCTAACATGAAATCTGAGTATTCTCCCTCTTATATCCTGTCATTTTAGTTTGTAAAAATAATTCATTTTAGCATGTATAGATTCATCTTGAGATAAGGTATGATTTGGCTTAAGTATTGTTAAGGATTAATGCTTGTTAGTGTAACTCGTTGCTGGGAGAATTTTTGTGGGTTTTGAACGATAAAAGGTTGAAAACAACCTCGGATGAAATGACGTCCTAGGTCTCTCCAAACGACCGATCATCTGGTCCACTGACTAGACAACATGCCGTTCGTTTAAACAGGTCGTGAGAATGGCACCAAGCTCGCATGAGACGTGGCATGCGAAGGATGTGTGAGAATTGAAACTTTTGAATTACTAGGGCCGAAAAGCCCAATCAAAATTTATGATGATAATGGACCTTAGCTTGGAGTTTTAGACTGATGAAAAATAATAAATCTGATTTTTTATAATATGGAGTCAAATTTCATTTTTAGGAATTAATGCATTTATGGAAAATTTCAGATAATTATGAAACTGATGATTGAAATATAGTGAGATGAGATTTAATGAGAGTTTTAGTAATTTAGGACCTTGGATAGGTCCATAAATTGTTTGAAAGTATTAGGGGAATTTTCGAGAATGTTTGGAAGTGAAATCAGAATTTTCATAATTTCTGGGAATATTTTAGTAAAATAATTAAGTTTTTTGTAAATATTATATTTATGAGAAGATAAATTTTATAGTACTAATAGAAATTACTATTCATAATGTGTTCATAGAAATTTTTTGCATATTTTTCATAGATATAAGCTAATTTTTATGAATTTTTGAAGATTTTTTAATAAAAAATAATTAAAATATTATTATTATTATTAAATATTAAATATAATAACATTATTTAATTTAATCAAAATGGCAGTGTCAGCTGTCGTTTTGACTTGCAAGGGGAGGGTGCCGTTTTGGGAGGAATGATGTCATTCCTTGAAAGACCCATAAACTAAAAACTGGTTAGAATCCTTGTTCCTCTTGTGCCGAGCTCATCAAGCTCGAAAAATGCCTTGGGGATCTTAATCTTTGAACCACGAATCTATCCATGTAGAAAGTGTAGGATTTCGAGTTGCAAGTGGAGAGGCCAAAACCAATTTTCAAAGCGCAAACCCAGCTTCTTCTCTCTTTGATTTTGTCAGATTTTGGCAGAAAATTACCTTCCTTTTCATGTGATTAGTTTTGTAGTGATGTATACTTTAATTTGATATGAGGATTGTAAGATTAGTGTCAAAATCGGAAAGTATGGAAATTTGTTCAAAACTTGCAAATTCACTGTTCACTGGCTAGAGGTTGAAGAAGACCCGTGTGAGTGACGGGTCGTTTGCCTCAACCCGTGTGATGTGTAGTTCGTAGGGTTAGATTAGGTTTAGGCTGAGCCTAAGGTTCGGGCAATGCCTGGCATTCCTTGGGCGTGACACATGTTGGTCAGAGAAATATCCGGATACAGGTGTAATAGAGCTCGGATTGCCACATAGTGTCTCAAGATTGGTTGGAATATAATAAATGGAAGAAAATAGGAAAAAATAGACAGAAAAGGATAAATATTCGGGAAAAATACTGGAAATGATAAAAAATCTAATTGTACAAAAATTACATAAATCTGATGTAATTTGATGGGTCAAATAATTAGATTAAGATCACGAAAATAAGAAAAAATTAAAAAAATATCCAGTTCGGTTTTGTATTGATTTTTGGGTAGAAACATGTTGTGTTAAGGTTGTAGGTTTATATGTGTGTTTATGTATCAAAGATATGATATTTAGGATTTGACTATGAATGCATGTGTAGGTGGATACCTACAGGTAAAAGATTTCGAGAAATCGGCCTGACAATTGAGGATCAAGTGTGGCCAATTCAAATGTTGGGAAACTGTGAGTGGATGGACACCTTTTATACATTATTTACTAGCATGAATGAATATGCATGAGTAGAATTAATTTTATGCATAAGGAATGTTTTAATAAATAAAATCATTGTGTGTGTGCTGTGAATTAATTGTGTATTGCTTTAAACCTTGTGCCCGATTATTGAGGTTTGTTAGGCTATGAGTTATATTATGCAGTGATTGAATGTGCCCTTTGTGATTTTAATAATGAAAATGCATATAAAGTGTTTGGGTGCATTTGACATCATAAAACAGAATCAAGCATCGTAATAGCATAGGGCGACCAATGCGACTTTTGAGAGCTCTCTTAGTATGATAGTGCGGCAAGGTGGGATGGGATGTTTTTAATTAAATAAAAATAATAAGAATGAAAAAGGTATCCTAACGTGGGCTTTGAGTAGGTGAAGCTACCATCACCTAACATCCCGGAATCATCAGTGGAACTGGGCTAGGAGGAGTGCATGTCCCATCAGGACTGATCGAGTCAGCATACAAAATAATAAGAGACATAAGGTGCCGCATATAGAAGTGCCACTGATGGATCCCATTCTTATTCCTAGCACTAGAGAGACTAAGAGACATTGCCAGCCCAACTATGGTTCTGTGACTGTGTTTCATTTTCATGATGAGTATGCAAGTGTGTCATTGTGCGCCACATGCCTATGTTCTTGTGAAATGCATGCATGTGTTTTATAATGCATATTTTCCTTTTCACTCACCTAGCATGCTTCTACCAAATCATTGACATGTGTGTAGGAATAATGAATGATGATTATCAGCTTATTCTCGGGCATGGCAAGGAACGATCGGCTATTGAACAGTCAAACTTGAGGTAATCCTAAGGAGAATCGTATTCATAATATTTTCCCTATAGTACTTAAATATATTAAAGTTAATGTAATTAATGAAGTCTTGGCTACTTTTAGATAAATTCAATATTCATTGATAATACTCGGACATCATCGTCTATCCCTTGTAATTCCACTGCTCAATGTATCAATAAATTCTTTTAATTTTTACCTCCATTTTAATTTATTTCATTAGCCTTCTAGGTCTATCGTATGTGTGTTGTATGTCGTAGCAGTATGTATGATGGGCCTATAGATGGTTGTCGCATGTGATCTTCAAGGTCCAAGGCTTGATAGGATGAACCACATACCATGAACCTGGAGGTTCAAGAGATTGTTATCGGGTAGAAACACGTCAAATTAAAGTGATATACATGTAATTTTATTGTGATTATATAATCTAGTCTATGATATTGAGGAATTGGGTATGATTTCATGTGTACGTGGACACCTACTAATGCAGGACCTAGAGGAACCGATCCAAGAATCAAATGTGGGCTTTTCGAACGTCAGGAAACCCATGAGTGAACGGATTTTGTTTATCGCTTTATTGCTGGCATGATTAATTAGTTATGATTATAAAAATGATAATTAAATAATAATCGACACAAAATGCTATGCATGTGATGTAACTGTTGGTTATGCGATATGCTTATGCTTAGCTTGGTATGCTACATTATGAGATGTGTGATGCACTTATGATATCATAATTGTTAAGCATGCAATGCATCAAATGCATTGAATATACAAGTGGTGAAAAGCACAGGTATAACATAGGATAACCTATGGGACTCTTGAGAGCTCTATGAGTATGGTAGTGTGGCATGGAGATGCCAATCAAATCAATGCTATAAGGGGGATAGGGATGACACGAGCAAGCCAATGAACAAAAGACGGGTACCTGCAAAATGGGGTCTGCTTAGGTAGAGCTATTATCACCTAACACCCCGAAAGTGTTACTGAAATGGGCAAGTGGTCAATAAGGGAAAAGGTAAGTCAGAAACTACTATTGACACATCTCAGTCCCAATCCCGAGAATCCAGCAAACTGAGAGATATTTCAAGGTTGGTCATGGTCGTATTGCTTAAAATGTTGTGCGTATATGCCATTTGACTATAAATGTTCTGCATTTTCTATGACTCATCAAGTCTGAAATTGTATGCCAATGTGTGTGCTAAATAAAAGTATGATTGCATATACAAAATACATATGGATTCACCCCCATCAGAGATAAGGGTTTGTCTAGAATGAAACAGGAAAAAAAGAAATAAACGGCTAACGATGTTATGTTGGCTAGGGATTGCTATATAATCCCGAGTCCCAAAACATGAACAAACTGATCCAATAATGAGTAAGACCCAAAAATGAATAAATGGGCTTAAAATGAGTAACTAAATCAAAAATTAACGAGCTGGCCAAAAATCGAACTAATCGGCCCACAGGTACTCAAAACATGACCAAAACATAGTTAGGTTTAACAAGGATAAAATGGTAATTTTTCCTAACTCGTACTCTCGACCACTCAAATGTGTCTAAATTGACATGTCGGATGCTGACTAGACACATCTACTTTTATAAAGGTTGGTCTTGGCATACACAAAAAAGATTTGGTTTTATATTTATTGTTTATTTTATTTCTATAATCCCTTATGTCGTTGTATTTTATTTATACTATTTATCCATCGTGTCACACCCTAAGACCAAAAATTACACGACAATCGCCACAGGTCTACTATATATACTGCCACAACATCTAACAATGCATATGATAAACTTATAAGATTAGTGGTACAAAACCTATGGGGAGAATAATTTGTTATCCCAAGAACATATAAATGTTCAGTGGAAAAGATTAAAAGTCAGGATGTCGTCTAGGCTGGCATTCGATAACAAACTTTTAACACAAAAACCGAAGCTTTTATTTAGTCCCATTCTCCAACAAAACTCACAACACGGCTAGTGCATTGGTCAAACCGAATGACATAATAAGAAACTCGTAGTGGCCACAACGTGATCTGACAGCTGTCTTTGGTTTGTCCACTTCACGAACACTTAACTGATGGTATCATACCTTAGATAAATTTTAGAGAACACGGCTACTCCCTGTTTCTAGTCAAACAAGTTGTCCATGCATGGCAAGGGATACATGTTCTTTATTGTTACACAATTTAGCTTTAGGTAATTAATACACAACCGCAAAAAAGCATCTTTCTTTTTTTTCGAACATAATGGGTGCTCCTCAAGGCGATACACTAGGACATATGATACCACAAGCCAACAAGTCTTCTAACTGTGTCTTGAATTCTTTTATCTCGATTGGAGCCATATAGTAAGGAATAATAGAATTAGGACTCATTCTGGGTAACAACCCGATGGGGAACTTTACTTCTCTAACTAGTGGCAAATCAGCTACATCTTTTAGAAATACATCCGAGAACTCACGAACCATAGCAACATAACTCAGGTTAGAAGAATCCATGGAAGTGTCACACACATGCACAAGGTATGCTATGCATCCTTTTCTATTCAATCTCTTCGCATCAAGCTAGGAAACCATGCAAGTCAGAAAAACTCGCCTATCACCATTGAAACAATACTCGGAACCATCTGAAAACCTAAACCACACATGCTTTGTAAAACATTCCATCCGTGCTTAGTACTTCACCAAACAATCCATGCCTAAGATTACATCCAACTCTTAGATGTCCAATGGAATCAGGTCCACTTCATTCACAACGAAACCCATCCATACAACACAGCCAATGTACACTAGATCACACGTCAACTATTCTCCCAAAGGAGTCGAAACCACAATCGAAGGAACCAAAGAAGACAAGGGCCGATCCGAACTATCTAATACTCTCACACTCACAAATGATCTATTCGCTCTGGGGTTTAACAAAACTTTAGCATATTGAGGAAAGATAGAGACTGTACCTATCACCATATCAAGGCTGGTACAAGCCTCAGCATCCGTCAAAGTAAAGATTCTCATAGGCCTGGACTGCAAACCTGATGCAGATCCACTAGGTGATCTGCTAGGTGCACGAGCTGGTGGCTAAGAAGGATTGGTATGCCCACCATTCGAACTTGGTATTTCATAAGTCCACTGACCGATATGTCTCAGTTTAGGGCATTCTCTTTGCATATGGCCAAGCTCTCCATAATTGAAACCTACATGGCCACGAACAAAGAGGGATATGATACTGATGGCAATTCGGACACCATGAGGGTCTGCTCACACTTGGACAGGAACCTGCTGAATGTGCTTTGGAATTTTCATTTCCATTACCTTTCGATTGAAACAATTTCGACGGATAGGGTCTCGAATGATGGCCAAACTTTGAATCATGAAGAAATGAACCACCATTGTGCATTGTAATAGTGCACACATGACCAGGAGGTTTTTGATTCAGAACCATCTTCTCGGTTTCATAGGTTGCAACAATCAGCTTCTAAAAACTATGTATTGGTGTCATACCAATGATGATCTTGATATTGATGCTCAAACCATCGTGAAAATGTTGTGCAAGCTGGGATGGAGTGCAATCCTCCTCATGTGCTAAATAGGACAACTCTTTCAGCTTCTTTTTTAACTCCATAACTAACCGGGTACCTTGCTCAGCCTTATAGAAGGCTTGTCTCTGATAATTCTTGTGAAACCTTGTGTAGAACTTGTTTTCAAACTCGTTTAAGAACTCATCCCAAGTCGGGTAATGGCCTCTGAATCTCAAACTAACAGCAATCCACCATGCAAGGGCCTCTCCCTCAAGCAAGAACGTTGCGATGAAAACTTTATTATCATCGGTAATGCACAAAAACAAGGCAACACGGCACAAAGTATCAACCCACTATCAGGCTGGTGCGACACCTATTGAACCACTAAAATCACTGGAACCTTACCGACAAACTTTTTTCAGCAACTTGGTGATCATAGAAGGAAGTCTCTCAATCTCTCTCGGAATTGTTGGCTGAAGCGGGGCAAGAAGTGGAATAGTGTAACTAGCAAGTCAATATTGCATGGTATAGCTGAAATTGACATTCTATCCTCAGTATATGGATCCACAACCACCTAAGGCATTCTGAAATCAAACCTTAAGCAAACATACCAAACCTGCAAGCATTTTCATTCACAATACACAAACCGAAACCAAAAAACAAGCAATGAGACATCTGGAGAAATCAATTTGGCAAAAAATAATACTAAGCATACGAATTCAGAAATAAGAGCATCCTAATTCCTTACCTATTTCACTCACCAAACCTACCAACAATTAGATGTATGAAGTGGTAATCATGAGCCCAACTAGAATCAAGCTGGTTATTATCCCAACTTAAGGTATAACTTTCAGCAATACTAAGATTTAATAGGACATAATTGCGATTTCAACATAAATAAAGGAATAGATTGCAATTTTACAAGAATAAAAGAGGAATGGGTGACAAACACTCATACAATTAAGAGGAATAAGATGCAAAACCAGCAACAAAGGGAATCATAAAATTATCACACCTATAGGGAACGGAAATTTTGGCAGGAATAATAGAAGAGAAGAACCACCTTATTCTTTTTGAATTCAAGATAATAAAAGACAGCACAAAGAGAGGATTCTAACAAGCTATCATGCATAGAAATCCGATGAAAGATGAAGAATTTCAGCCAAGGTAAGGGAGAAGGAAAATTTTAGTATTAAGGGAAGAGAAATGGTGTCTTTCCGGGAAAAATAAATGAGATGTAGGTGTATGGAATAAGGTAGGCCGGCATCTGTATCTATAGGGTCTTATAGGATTAATTTTCTCTACTTTTAAGCCTAGATAAGGGAAGATGATGCTTAGCAGATAATTCTGAATAAAATCTCTAAAATTCTTCTATAAACTTTTAGAATAGGAAAGAAATGAAATAGAAAGGAAATGAAATGAACAAAAATAGGAAAGAATAGTCACAATCATTTATGGTCATCACGAATTCATTTCTTTAGGAAAAAAATGGTCATTTCAGTTACACTAGTACTTGGACTTCTAGGAAATCTATCTAGGAAGGATTAGGGTCTCATATCCTCCCTTTATAAATGTTTTGTCCTCGAAATTTCAGCACAAGTACCTAAGAAAATAGATGAGAAAATCTTGCTCGCATTGTTTTCTCAATCTCCAAAGACTACTCCTTGACTTAGCCATTATGCCAAACAATTCAGACCATAGGCACATTCCGACTACGAAGCTGATGAACAGACTGATCTAGTATAGCAACTGGTTGTACAAGAACATGAGCAGGATCTCGAACATACTTTCTCAACATCGAAACGTGAAATATGTTGTGAATTCTCTCCATATTCAGGGGCAAGGCAAGTCTATATGCAGCTGAGCCGATTCTCTCAACAATGTCATACAGACTAATATAACGAGGTGCTAGCTTTCCTCATTGCTGAAAACAAAGGACACCTTTCCATGGGACGACTTTTAAAAATATTTTTTCACCTACCGAAAATTCCAGCACTCTTCGTCGATTATTAGCATAATTTTTTTATAGATCTTGTACTGTCTTTAACCTTTGTCGAATCAGATTCAACTATTCAGTTGCTTGACTAATCAATTCTGGATTATTTAGGCATCTCTTGCCTACTTCATTCCAACAAATTGGAGTTCTGCAACCTCTCCCATATAAAACTTTGTAAGGAGCTATTCCAATGCTTATATGAAAACTGTTGTTGAAAGAGAATTCTACCAAAGCAAGACATCGATCCCAACTGGTATTTCAATCAAGTACACAAGCACACAATATATCTTCAAAGGTCTGAATTGTCCTTTCAGAATGTTCATCAATCTGGGGATGAAATGTTGTACTGAAATTCAATCTCAAACCCAACGCATTCTGAAATTTCTCCCAAAATCATGAAGTGAGATGGGGATCACAATCAGAAACAATGGATACTGGTACTCCATGTAACCGAACAATCTCATCCAAATAACAAAAAACCAATTCCTCGGAGGTGTCTATAACATGAATAAGAAGGAAATGTGCATATTTCGTCAGGTGATCCACAATCACCCATATGGCATCGCACCCTTGCTAAGATTTGGGCAAACCAGTCACAAAATCCATTATAACATGCTCTCACTTCCATTCTGGAATGGAAAGTGACTTAAGTAAACCAGCGAGTCTCTGATGCTCTATTTTTACTTTTTGACATACAACTCATCATGCAACACTCATCAATGTGGCTCTTCATATTTAGCCACCAAAATTGTTCTTTCAAATCTCGGTACATCTGGGTACTCCCAGGATGAATAGCAAACATCAAACTGTGCACTTAGGAAAAAATAAGATTGTGAACATTAGCATCTTGTGGCACACATACTCAATTTCTTAAAACAAGAACTCCATCATCTAAGATTCTGAAATCATTAACCGTGACATTAGCACAATTAGCTAATTATTGCCGAATTTCAGCCAATCTTGGGTATTTGGATTGCTGATTTTGGATCTCTTCCAACAAAGTAGGCTTGACTTCAACCTGGGCCAACAACGAACCAGCAAAATTACTGCCAAGGTGCACATGCATAGATTTCAAATTCAGAAACATAGGCATGTAGTGTGCACACACATAGTTCAGAATAGAGGAAGAAGAAGAAGAATAAGAAGAAGAAGGGGTCTTCAGACTCAAAGCATCAGTTACTGCATTTGCCTTTTCAGGATGATACTCGGTAATCAAATCATAGTTTTTAATCAGCTTCACCCATCTTCGTTGTCTCATATTCAATTCTGTTTTTGTAAGAAGGTACTTTAAAATTTTGTGATCGGTGAAGATTCTGCACGTCTCACCATACGAGTAATGGTGTCATATCTTCAATGAAAATACCACTGCTGCAAGCTCCAACTCATGAATAGGATAGTTGCTCTCAATTGAACGCAACTATGAGGAAGTATAGGCAATAACTTTCCCATCTTGCATCAACACACATCCAAGGCTAGATTTCGATGCATTACTATAAACCACATACTCTCTCCTGATCTCTGGCAAAGTAAGGGCAGGCGGTGAAACCAAACGGGTCTTCAGCTCTTTAAAAATTTGTTGGCATTTCTCGTTCCACACAAAAAACTCTCATTTGCGTGCCAGTTTTGTCAAAGGTCCTGTAAGCGATGAGAAATTCTCAACAAAGTGATGGTAGTATTTGGCTAGGCCAAGAAAACTATGAACTTCAAACACATTCCTCAGGGGTTCCCAAGTGTCAACAGCTTCAATCTTCTTTGAATTAACAAGAACATTACGGGAAGAAATAGTGTGGCTAAGGAAATGAAATTCACGTAACCAGAATTCTCATTTGGAATACTTTGCATACAGCTGTCGATCTCTCAAAATTTGTAGCATCCAGAATTCTCAGTTAGCCCATATGGCTATATCTTCAACTGCGGCAAACTGGCTATATCTTCTGGAAACTCATGAACTACAGAGATAGAAGTAAGATAAGAAGATTCTTTAGAAATTTCATGCACATACTCGAGGTACATAGTACATCCTTTGTTGATCAATCGTCTCACATCAAACAAGGAAATCATACAAGTTATAATAACTCGCTTATCACCTTCAAAACTGAATTCGAAACCATCTAGTATGCTGAACCACACATGTTTGGTGAAACACTCCATTCGGGCTTGATAATTGGCAAGATAGTCCATGCCTAAGATCATATCCAGCTCTCAGATGTCCAATAAAATCAGGTTCACTTCAAGAACAATAGAATCCATACGTACAACACAGCCGATGTAGACTAAATCACAAGTTAGTCACTCACCCGAAGGGATCAGAACTGCAATGGGAGGAGAAAGACTGAGATGGTACTTGCCACCATCTAAGCTAAGTGTTATTCTTGGACTCACAAATGATCTATTTTCTCCGGGACCTAGTAACACTTTAGAATTTTGAGAAGAGACTGAGATGGTACTTGTCACCATGTCCAAGCTTGCCTCGACATCAATCAATGTGAACAATCTCATGGGCCTGGGCTGTGCCTTACTTGTGGATCTGTTAGATGGTCCTTTAGGAACATGAGCTGGTGGTCTGGTGGAATTGGCATACGCACCACGGTTTGTATTAGATGCGATTGTAATATGCCTTAGTTTAGGACACTCTCTCTAAATATGGCCCATTTCTCCTCAGTTGTAGCATCGTTATGGATGTGAACTCCATGTGGATCTATGAAAATTAGGATTGGAACCAGAGAAATTCCTTCTGGAATTACCTTTATCGTCATTGCTCTTCGGGGGAAATGACCTCAAAGGATAAGGTCCTGAATGACGGATGAATTTAGAACCATACCGGAATAGACCAGTATTGTTTCTTATAGAAGCCTTCATGCTTTGCACGATTTTTTCAGCTACATTTTAGAATTTTGAGAAAAGACTGAGATGGTACTTTTCACCACGTCCAGGCTTGCCTCGACATCAGTCAATGTGAACAATCTCATGGGCCTAGGTTGTGCCTCACTTGTGGATCCGCTAGGTGGTCCTTTAAGAACATGAGCTGGTGGTTTGGTGGAATTGACATACCCACCACGGTTTGCATTAGATGCGCTTGTAATATGCCTTAGTTTAGGACACTCTCTCTAAATATGGCCCATTTCTCCTCAGTTGTAGCATCGTCATGACTGTGAACTTCATGTGGATCTATGAGAATTAGGATTGGAACCAGAGAAATTACTTCGTGAATTACCTTCCTCGGCATTGCTCTTCGGGGGAAATGACCTCAAAGGATAAGGTCCTGAATGACGGATGAATTTAGAACCATACTGGAATAGACCAGTATTGTTTGCTATAGAAGCCTTCTTACTTTGCACGATCTTCTCAGCTACATTTTAGAATTTTGAGAAAAGACTGAGATGGTACTTGTCACCACCTCCAGGCTTGCCTCGACATCAGTCAATGTGAACAATCTCATGGGCCTGGGTTGTGCCTCACTTGTGGATCCGCTAGGTGGTCCTTTAGGAACATGAGCTGGTGGTCTGGTGGAATTGGCATACCCACCACGGTTTGCATTAGATGCGTTTGTAATATGCCATAGTTTAGGACACTCTCTCTAAATATAACCCATTTCTCCTCAGTTGTAGCATCGTCATGGCTGTGAACTTTATGTTGATCTATGAGAATTAGGATTGGAACCAGAGAAATTCCTTCTGGAATTACCTTCATCGTATTTGCTCTTCGGGGGAAATGATCTCAAAGGATAAGGTCTTGAATGACGAATAAATTTAGAACCATACCGGAATAGACCGGTATTGTTTGCTATAGAAGCCTTCTTGCTTTGCACGATCTTCTCAGCTACGCTTTAGAATTTTTAGAAAAGACTTAGATGGTACTTGTCACCACGTCCAGGCTTGCCTCGACATCAGTCAATGTGAACAATCTCATGGGCCTAGGTTGTGCCTCACTTGTGGATCCGCTAGGTGGTCCTTTAAGAACATGAGCTGGTGGTTTGGTGGAATTGACATACCCACCACGGTTTGCATTAGATGCGCTTGTAATATGCCTTAGTTTAGGACACTCTCTCTAAATATGGCCCATTTCTCCTCAGTTGCAGCATCGTCATGACTGTGAACTTCATGTGGATCTATGAGAATTAGGATTGGAACCAGAGAAATTACTTCTGGAATTACCTTCATCGTCATTGCTCTTCGGGGGAAATGACCTCAATGGATAAGGTCTTGAATGACAGATGAATTTAGAACCATACCGGAATAGACCAGTATTGTTTGCTATAGAAGCCTTCTTGCTTTGCACGATCTTCTCAGCTACACTTTAGAATTTTGAGAAAAGGCTGAGATGGTACTTGTCACCACGTCCAGGCTTGCCTCGACATCAGTCAATGTGAAAAATCTCATGGGCTTGGGCTGTGCCTCACTTGTGGATTCGCTAGGTGGTCCTTTAGGAACATGAGCTGGTGGTCTGGTGGAATTGGCATACCCACCACGGTTTGCATTAGATGTGCTTGTAATATGCCTTAGTTTAGGACATTTTCTCTAAATATGGCCCATTTCTCCTCAGTTGTAGCATCGTCATGGCTGTGAACTTCATTTGGATCTATGAGAATTAGGATTGGAACCAGAGAAATTCCTTTTGGAATTACCTTCATCGTCATTGCTCTTCGGGGGAAATGACCTCAAAGGATAATGTCCTGATTGACGGATGAATTTAGAACCAAACCGGAATAGACCAGTATTGTTTACTATAAAAGCCTTCTTGCTTTGCACGATCTTCTCAGCTTCAGTGGCAGCTACAATCAACTCTTGGAAATTCTGTACAGATGTCGTGCCCACAATAATTTTCAGCTCGTTAATCAGCCCATCTTGGAATCATCTTGTGAACTGAAAAAATATTCGATCCTCTTCTGGTGAAAAACCATGAAGATGTGATTTACCCCATAGGGATGGGGTAACCCAAATATTGACCCTCACTAGAAGGCTTGGTGTCAATGGCATATAGCATGGTATATTTTCTCTCACCTAGCTAATGGCATGGTATATTTGCTCTCACCTAGTTAGTAGCAAGTAGCATCACTTCTACCACAACATCCTTGGGGCTCTTGCTCAATTCCTTGAACACCTTATTATTTCTAGCAGTCCATATACTCCAACAAATCGATACCAGGATGCAATCCCAAATGTCAGCTTGTCGCTTGCATCGATATATGCTATGCCACTTTGTAATCAGCTCTCCCAAAGTACGTTGCTATACCCAGCATACTCCCTAGTTCAACATCATATTTTTCCAACATAGCCATGCTCTCCGACATTGTACAAAAACTTGGTCCACGTTTAGTTCATCGTCCTCGCACCAGGGACACCACATGTCCGTCCTTTGCAACATCACATGTGAACTTAGTAACTACTCTTGTAGGTTTTGGGAATTGTTTAGGTGGAGCTACCATCACCTAACATCCCAGCATTGCCAGTAGAATTGAGCTTTAAGACTGAGTTTGATAGAATGTACAAATGTTTAAATATAAAGAAAGATTAAAAAAAATTCACTTAAGATACTACTGATGAATCTTAGTCTTATCCAGGGCCTAGAAAGATTGCAAGTTTATGCCAAACTAGACATGCCTTCTATGCTCACCTAAGAAAGATTTTCATAATTGGATAATTATAATTGTATGTGCTTGTTTTATTGAGTTATGTGTATTTTGATTTCTCTTGTTTTGGTGTGACTATATGAATGGGTACAAGCTATGCTTGTTCATGTTGGTCGAATATTGATTTAAGATTGGTTTGTAAGGATCAAATAGTAAAAGAAAAAATTTGTAAGGTTTTATAAAATATGAGAATAGTATCTAACCCTAACTTATACTTAGTTATTTTCTTGCTTCGTTAATAGATTCGATCAAAGGATGTCTTGAATTTTTTACATAGAGAACTTAATTAGTAGGAAACCACGCACGGTTGCGACACTTGGGAGGCTTAGGACGACTGAAGTCTTCTTCATTTCTCGTATCAACGATCCTCCTATCTCTTTGAGCATAAATATAGATACTCAAATCGATACCACTTCCTTCTTGGCTACTCACTCGATTCCAGAAGATTGTACGACAATCCTCCTTCTAATGGTATGAATTTTCTCACAATGATCTGGACATGATCATGGTAGTGGAATCTACTTGAAAGATTTGCTAACAATGATCTGACCGTGATCACG
Organism: Passiflora organensis; assembly: GCA_019739055.1. Lineage (NCBI taxonomy): Eukaryota > Viridiplantae > Streptophyta > Magnoliopsida > Malpighiales > Passifloraceae > Passiflora > Passiflora organensis. The sequence goes on from JAEPBF010000236.1 coordinate 76,399, forward strand.
GTATTTGAATCTACTTGAATGATTAGTAAAGGAAGGAATAAGTAAAGACTTCAATCTTTTATTATAGAATCTCCCGAAAGATTTTAGATAATAACCTAATGTAAAGTTGTGGCTAGATTATAAGTTTCTAGCCAGGCATGCTTAATGGAATTTTCTCTAAATTCTAAGGATTGATAAAATCTATATTCCCTGACCACATGCACTCGTGGGTTTACATATACCTTAAAGGATAGCTACTATGACCATTTTATCGGGAATGAATAAGCTCTTGATCTATCTTCTTCTAGAGTAGATAAGCTCTCTGGCCTTGGTCTTTCTCTTCTAATCTTGTTTTTATCCTTTTTTTATTGAAATCTGCATGTTATCCCAAGAAGCTGGTCTTGTGAAGTTAATATCTGATTTATCTCTTGAAGTATTCTAATACTATAATAAAATCGGGTACTAATATGACATATAAAACATGTCATCAAGGGCACATTTTGCGAATCACATAAGCATCTTGGAAGATCGTGGGCTAGAATAATCCGCTCTCAAATATCTTCTATGCTTTTTTCGTGGTCTAGACTATCCACCACAAACTTCTGTATGGAAGAATTGCAAGATAGAAGGTATTTCTTTGTCGTCCACACATTCTTATAATTTGTTGTGCACAAAATCTCCATAAGTATGGTTTATCCCATCTGTAGTGCTTAGATTCTCTTCTTATCTTCTCTTTCTTACTTCTACTGAATGATTCCGATACAATTTCCGTGACTAGGTAATTAACGATATCTAGATACCAGTAGGCACACTATACAACAATAATTTATTCACCTGGAAATGCATCTTTGGTCATTAAAGGATTATCTACAATACTCGATTGAAATGGTCAGCCACATAATTCCTTACCTCCTTCTTGTCTTTAATCTCTTGGTCAAATTCCTTTAAAAGCAATCCATCAGATGAGTCATGGCTTGGCATTCTTCAAGGCCATAGGGTATTATAGTGCGGCATGATTAGAGTAAATGAAACCTTTAACTCCTATAATATAGGCACAAAATTTCTCCAGAGCAAATACTACGGCCAACAGTTCTTTTTTGGTGGTGGAATAGTTTGCTTGTGCAGAGTCCAACATCTTCGAAGCATAATAGATGGCATAGGGATTTGTTCCTTTCCTCTGCCTTATAACTGCTCCTACTGCATAATTGCTTGTGTAGTATATGATCTTGAATGGTTGTGACCAATTTGGTGATCATAAAATTTGGGAAATGATAAGTAAGGTCTTTATTTTATCAAAAATTCGTTGCAAGCTTCATTGAATTCGAAAGGGACATCCTGCTAGAGTGATTTACATATTGGTTGAGTAATTTTTTGGAAATTTTTAATAAACTACGATAAAATCGAGCATGATCTATGAAAAATCTTATTTTGTTTGTGCTTACGAGATATAGCAATGACTTAATCACATCAATCTTTACTTTGTTCACTTTTATTCCTTTTGTCGAGATAATATGCCCTATGATAAGTCCATTATCCACCATAAAGTGGCACTTTTCATAGTTTTAAAATAGGTTCTTCTCAATGCATCATTTTAACACCTTGATAAGGTTAATTAAACAAACTTGAAAAGAATCCACGTAAACACTTAAATCATCCATGAATATTTTGATGATATTTTTTGTGTAATCAAATAATATACTAAACATGCATCTCTGAAAGGTGGCAAGGCAATTGCATAGACTGAAGAGCATATACCAAAATGAAAATGTATTGAAAGGACATGTGAAAGTTGTCTTTTCTTAATCTTCTAACGCCATAGGTATTTGGTGAAAGCCACAGTAGCTATGCAAACAATGATAATGTGTTCTTCCAACTATTCTGGATTCTCAGAGGCATGAGTTTGCCTCTAGAGTTTTCTATTAACATTACTTCGTCTTGTTGGGCATGACTTCTATTTGACCAAGTCCATTTGCTGTCGGAGATTCGATATATCATTATGGTATTGTGAAGTTTGTCTTTCTTCATGACTAATAACCTATTTTTAACATTGGACATCCATATGATTTTGGTTTGATTTTAAGTTAGTTACATACTAATTTTGTTTAAACCTATGAATGTTTTGATTGTTTGCTCGGTGTTGTGGTTGAACAGGTGTGTTATGGTTTTTAGTGAAAAAAAGGAAGTGTTTTCATATGAGAAACGCACTGAAATGTCAAGATTGAAGTTCAATTGTGAGAGCCAACTGACCAAGTCGGTTCAACAGGGTATTTATGCCGAAGACACACCGACTAGTCGGTAAACAAAAGACAGAAACTTGACGGAGAAGCTGAGCACACACCGACCGGTCGGTGTACCTACACTAATCAGTCAATTTAACTTGACAAGCCTATCGACTATAAATGGACTGGTCAGTGCACATACACTGACCGATCAAATGTACGAGAACAACACCAAAAATACGTAGATAAGGACGACGGCTTAACGGATAAGGATTGAAAACTCAGTGTTTCATATAAAAAGATGTAGAGGGTCATTGTTATGTATCAAGTTCTTAGTTTACAAAACATAAACATCAGTTTTATTGTTAGAATTCATCATCTTTCAGAGATTAGACTAGGGTATCTTATTTGAATTTTGAGAGTGACAATTGATTTTGTTTCACTCGTTTTCTTTTCTTTCCGTCGTTTTAGTTTCTAAGCACCCAAACAGGATTCACACCAGAATCTGTTAACCTACTAACCAGCGAAGATTATTCTACCTTGCTTTCTACTACGAAACTAATCACTTCATTCTAGGTAAGCCTAATCTGATAGGAATATGGGTTTGGGTTCCAACATAGGGGTAGAATACCTAGGTAACCTATAATTGATAGAATATGAATATATCTGTCAAACCTAGGGTTCAAACTGATTAGAGATAATTAACCTAGTAATTGAATTAGCGTAGGAATATAGCTAATTAGGGTACTAAGTTAGCCAATAGTAGCTTGGGAAGGTATTATTGGATAAAAGGAAATCAGGAATATTTTCTAGGTTAGACAGTAAAACAGATTCTTGGTCCGAATTTTGATTCAGTCTGTTAATTCATTAATAATTTTTAATTCAGCTACTTAGATTTAGTAATTTAGTTTATTCTAAAATCAAACCCAATATTCGATTGATTTAAATAGAGTATAGGATTCGATGAATTGATTAGCCTTAACAGATTTTTCCTTTGGGATCGAATAATGCTAACAAGTTTTTGGCGCCATTGCCAAGGAATAATGGTTTCAAGATTGACAATTTATGTCGAATTCTTTTTTTAGATTAAATTTTTATTTTTTTGTTTTTAGCACGCTGAGTTGGAAAGCAAGTACAATCTGAGGAGTAAGAGGATTGACCTCACACCTGTAGACCTTGATATTGAGAAATTTATTCAAAGACTCAAACTTTTCAGAAACACTGATCAATCAATGAACCACGACCCAGGAGTAGAACGGTGAAGGACTATAATAGGCCAACAACCTATTTGCTAAGCGATGATCCGCAGGCCAGAAATACCAGCCAATAGCTTAATGATCAAGCCTACAATAGTCCAGATGATGGAAAATCACTAGTTCTTTGGGAAGGAAAAAGAAGATCATATGAAGCTTGTAAAAATGTTCGTAATATTAATAGACATAATCAAGTTCAATGGGGGTCCCTACCAAAGCAATCAGACTGCACCTTTTTCCTTTCTCTCTTGTTGGGAAAGCTGCAAACTGGTGGAGTAATTTGCTCAATGGTTCTATATCCACTTGAAGGAGCTGATGAATGCCTTCCTAGCCAGATTTTTCCCTGTCACAAAAATTTCACAATTAAGGCATGAAATCAGCAATTTCAAGTAGCAAGTGAAGAGGTGTCTGTACCATGGCATTCCAGATTTCCTACTGGTAGATGCATTTTACAGAGGGCAGTTCCGATATGCACAAATTCATGCTTAATGCCTCTGTCGATGGTAACTTTCTGGAAAAGGGAGTTGATGAGGCTTTTAGACTAGTAGAGAGATTAGCTGATGGGGGGCAAACTTGGCAGGGTTCAGACTATGATAGAACTCCATGGAGGCTAGAAGTTGATGCTATTACAAAGCTAACAGAAGAGATGGCGGCATTGAGACACGAATTTGCACAAAGCAGGGCGAATTTAGTAGCAGTACAACAAAATCCAGCAAGCCCACTTGTGCTGGTTCTTTGTGATCGGTGTCGAGGCAATAATAATAATTACCTGTGCCCGCAGCATGTGGGAGAAGCCAACTATGTTGTCAATCTAAGGAAACAACCTCACTACTTCAGGAATACTTATAATGAAAATTGGAAATACCATCCTAATTTTTCATAGAAGAATAACAATTAAGTTCCCGTTTAGCATCCAAATCATGACAAGAGAGGAGGTTACAATCCAGGATTTCAGCCAGGCAATCAAAACTTTTAGAATCCAAATTTCCAGAATCCACCAATAATAGAGAAGAAAAATAATTTGGAGGACCTTATGCAGTAGTTCATCATGTCTTATAATTCTAAGATTAAAATTCAGGAAGCTCAGATGAGTAAGTTGTCCTAGTTGTTGCAAAACAGGCCACCAGAAGCTTTGTCACCAGATACCAAGCGACCGTCAGAGTTAAAAGCTGTGACTTTGAGATTAGCTACAGTACTTTTAGAACCTATGACAGCCAAAGATAGTGATGAAAGCCAAAATATTTCCCAAGAACCTAAGTTTGGGGAGGTTTAGGAGAACCCAAAGAAGAGGAAATTTCAGCATCAGAAAAACCATCTGAAAAAAAATCAGCGAAATAGGAGAAGATGCTACCACCACCCTTCCCTAGAAGGCTGAAGAAGGAACAGTTGGACCAGAAATTTGAGAAAGAAATTCCTGGAGATTCAAGAAGTTGCAGATTAATATTCCTTTTCTTTAAGCCCTGAAACAGATGCTTACCTATGCCAAATTTATGAAAGATATCATTGCTAGAGAAGGAAGATTAGAGATTACGAAATAGTGGCCTTGATTGAAGAATGCAACGCTATTATTCAGAGGAAGTTGCCTCCAAAGCTTAAAGATTATGAGAGTTTTACCATTCCTGTGTAATTTAGGGGCTAGCATCAACCTTATGTCCCTCTATATGGCAGAAAGGTTGGGATTGAGAGATATGTGACCCACTTCCTGTACCCTACAATTGGCTGATAGGTCTCTTTCATTTCGAAGGGTTACTATGGAGGATGTCTTTATCAAAGTTGACAAATTCATCTTTCCAGTTGATTTCATTATCCTTGACATGGAGGAAGACAAAGCTATTCCACTTATCCTTGAAAGACCATTCTTGGATACTGGGAGAGCCCTTATAAATGTACAGGCCAGCCAGCTTACTATCAAGTAGGAGACCAGCAGGTGACTATTGATATTTGTTCTTCAATGAAGGATCATGACACAGAGAGTGTGAATTCCATCAATTCATGGGATACAGAAGACAACATTGATACAGAAGCAGAGTACCAGGATCCATTAGCTGTTGTGACTAGGATAAAAGAAAGTGATAAAGAAATGGTGACAGTCCTTGTCAAAAACTTGGGCAATATACCTAACTGGAAAAAGAGGCAATTTGAGACACTTGATGTACCACTGGGGAAGCTGAATAAAATCAAGCAATTAGTTGAAGAACCACCAGTCTTATAGTTGAAGCAATTACCATTCCACTTTAAGTACCAATTTTTGGGAGATAATTATACATTTATTGTCATTATCTCTTCTTCCTTGACGAAATTACAATAAGAAAAGCTGATGCGAGTGTTGAGGGAGAACAAGACTGCAATAGGTTGGACACTGTCAGACATTAAAGGAATCATCCCTTCATTTTTCATGTATAAGATCTGGCTAGAGGAGGTACATAGACTTTCGACTGAGCACTAGAGGAGACCAAATCCAAACATGAAAGAAGTGGTAAGAAAAGAGGTGATCAAGTGGCTTGATGCTAGAATTATCTATCAAGTTCCTGATAGCAATTAGGCGAGTTCAGTCCATTGTGTTCCAAAAAAATGAGGCATCATACCTGTGAATAATGAAAAAGGAGAGTTTATGCCAACCAAGATAGTTACAGGTTGGTTTTGGATGGACTACAGGAAGCTAAATAAGGCAACCTATAAGGATAACTTTCCACTACCTTTTACTGAGCACTTGCTGGATAAACTTGCTAGGAGGGAGTTCTATTGCTTCCTTGATTGTTATTATGGGTATAATCAGATTTCTATTGCTCCAGAAGATCAAAGTAAATCTACTTTTACCTTCCACTATACACCTTTGCTTTCAGCTGAATGCCCTTTGGATCCCATGTCATTTAGAAATTGTTTCGGTAATGAACACATATTTTTAGATTTTTTTTGGTTATATTAGTCCTTAATTTATGGTGTATTTTGGTTGATTTGAGTATATTGTATATTGTATAATGTGTATAGGGCATCTAGTCACACAAGAACTAGGCATCCAATGAGCTATTACTGGGGATTGCTACCCATAAACCTCCCATTACGGTATGTACCTCTTCTCTCACTAGAAGCATCAATCACTTACTTCGAATAGCTACCATAATGAGGGCTATCATTCCTTAACCATAGGTTCTGAAATCACCTAAAGAACCTGAAATTATTTCTCAAGAATGTTCAACTAATCCGCAAGTATGCATAGGCCATGACACAAACCGAAAGAAATAAAAAATGCAAAATAATCACTAGAGAAACCAATGAGGAAAAAATCCTATCTCTCAGGTGTCTGAAAAAGATGATAGCTCTTTTCCTTTATCAATAGGATCAGAAACTCCTAAAAAACTATAAGTCAAAGACAACACAATACTAAACAATAAGATACAAAATCAGAAATCAAAGGCATCCTATGATGCTTACCAATAACCTATCAATAACAAGAAATCAGGATGCAGCAATATCTTCCCCTCTGAATGCATGATGTGATGGCCAAAACTCAACAAGAATCAACCTAATTATTCACCTCCAAGCAAGATAAAAATTTTGGCACACTTAGGGTTCTTAAGGCATCAATTGCGATTTCATCATATATAAAGGGAAAGGTTGCAATTTAACAAAAATAAAAGGAGAGTAGGTGCCAAACACTCATACGAATAAGAGGAACAAGATTCAAAAGAAATAGAAAGAGGAAAAGGAATTTTGGCACACTTAAAGAGGGAGGAATTTGGCAGTAATTTAATAAGACAAGCACTCACCTTCTGATAATGACTTCAGGATAATGAAAGACAATATGAAGAGAGGATTCCAACAAGGTATCACACGCAGAAATCTGATGAAGGATGAATCAATTTCGCCACTAGAGAAGATAGGGTAGGTTTCGGCCACAAGGGGTTAAGAAAAGGGAGAGAAGAACTTGTGTTTTTGTGAAATAAAAGAGAGAATAAGTGTAAAATAAAAGGGGTAACTAGGCATGCTATTTATAGGTTCCTAAGGGATTAATTTTCCCTACTTGTAAGCTTTGATAAGATAGGAGAATGCTTAAGAGAAAAATCTGATAATAAGTAGTTCCATAGTTTTAAATTTAGGAAAAAAATGAATTAAGACAGAAATGAATAAAAATATCATAATCAAAATAGGAAAGATTCGACACCAATATTTTAGGCAATCACGTCCATTTCTTCACCGGAAAAATGGTCATTTCAACTGCACCAGTACCTAGGTATCATTTTTGACACAGAGACATCTAGAACATTTAACCCATTGAGGGTCAGGGTCTCACATCACACAAGATGTAATGTTGCAAAAATTTCTCCACGTCTATTGGTTCCAGTATGTTTTCTTAGTGTTAGGATTACTTTCGAGACACATCATGAATTTAAAAGATGAAATAAAATTTAATAAAGTTTCATTCTTGCCTTGTATAGCTATTGTATATTATTAGGATGGTTATCTAAGCTTGTACATTAGCTATATGGCTGTAAGTCTTGGTAGATTCCGGTGCATGAAAACTAAAGTAGTAATGTAGCATGGTTATTAGCAGAGTATATTAACTGCATATTGTATATCAAATTCTTGAAATTTGGTCTTGAATTTTCCCTTTGAGTTTTCTTCTAAATTTGAGATGCATACACATTGTGTAAACATACTGCACTAAGTTCACTGTGTATATGATTCTAAAAGGATATGATATGTCACAAAGATAAAAAGAGAGTGTCTGCGGGGGAAGCCTTACGTAAATGGACTGAAAAATTAGTATTTTTATTGTGAAATTAGTGACTACCAGAAGTCAAGCTTCTACAAGAGGCAGGAGTAGGGCATGAAGAGAGACATCTATAGCCTCTAGGTCAGTAAGACCAAATATGCTAGTGGTAACCCTGGAAGTCGAAACACAGGTATCTCAAATTGACCAGGGACCGATCGAGATGCTAATTGCAGAAGTTGGACAGGCTATGTTGCAAATGTTAGCGGAGTACCAAGGAAGAGGAGCTGTAGTACCTCCACCCTAGGCTGAGTAGGAATTAGTTATAACCCGAGAGTTATTCCAAATGATAAAACAAGCCAAAGAATTAGGGTGTACTGATTTTTCTAGTAAGTTTATCAATACAACTTAAGCTAAGAGATGGATTGATAGGATATCTTAGACTCTTTCTAATATAGGATTGATTGAGGTTGATAGATTGAGAGTATCCTCTAGACTACTCGACGGTGATGCTGAGATATGGTGGTGAACAACTCGAGCTAGGTACGTAGTAGACCCTACTTTGGTAAATTTTCTACATGAGTTTTAAGAACAGTATTACTCGATCTTCCACCAAGAATCAAAGAGAAGAGAATTTTATATGCTTAGACAAGGCAACAAAACATTTATTGAGTATGAAGCTGAATTACTGGAATTATCTAGTTTTGTACCCAAAGTTATAACTCTGAAAATCAACTATTTGAGGATGGATTAACATTGTATATTATAGATTAAATGGGTTTAGCTTTGGAGTTTAGCTATCATGCCTTAGTGCAAATGGCTTTACGTGCTGAAAGGATCATCCAAGCTCAAGAAGTAGCTAATAAGGGAAGGCACCTTTATATGGTTTACCTTTAGATGAGGAAACCCCACCCGCTAAAATCTTGTACCTTGAAAGTATTTTTAGATCTAGTGGTAACATAGGATCAGAATTAAAGATGAAAACATAGTGCAAGTGAAAGATCAAGGTCGAAAAGAGAAGGTTGCGTAGGGAGATTATGTTATAAATGTCTTAGACATAGTTCTATTGCCTCGATAAGTTTGAGTAAATCTGTAACCTCTCAGTTAAGGTAAAATATCCTAGAGGAAAGAACATTTGATAATGAAGCACAGAAGGTACAAGATGGAAATCAAATATACTCAGATGAAAATTTCATATGTGTAATAAGGGTGCAATACGAGGACTGGATAAGACCACTTAGACGCCCAGTGAGCCCGAACCTATATCATCCTTTCTCTTTTCCGTCAACGGACAGGGACCAAAGGTCTTTGACCAACGATATGCCGCTCTCGTGCTAAGCTAAGATAAAGGTAGAAATGTTCCTTCATGGCAATAGAGATCTGAAAAGCAGGTGACAGAGACAAGAGCAGCTCGTTAAATTACTCGCTACATTTTCTTTCGTGGGTCTGCTTGATGAATAGCTAATAACTGTTTGTTATGTTTGTGATTTGGATCATTACTAATGAGATGTGTGTTATGTACACTTGATAGTGTGATATATGTGAATAAGGTGAACAAATAATGTGTATAAATAATGTATGAGAATGATGTGTACAATGATTAAGAATAATATAGATTGATGTTTATGATTAGTCTAAGAGTAGTAAGATTTATTGAGATTTGATGATTGAAAAATGATAAATGACAGGTAGGTATAAGTGAAAAAACAAGGGAGGCAAAATTTATATGGATTTAACTGAGTTGTTTTGAAATGTAATTGAACAGTCCATACAGAGAAAAGAGTTTGTGAGTTATAGTAATTGGGTTGTGTACCATGATGTTAGCACATTCATTATATGAATCATATATAGAGTGACACCTCTAGATTGAGAATTAAGAACTAGGTCACGATGAGAATTGTTATATGGAAAAAAATGTGATAAGCACATGTATGGAACATCAATTAGTTTACATGGGAAGTTAAGAACTCTTATAGAGATACAGAAATCCATGTGATAAAACAGGACTATAAAAGCTCCTGAAGGAGATCTTATAGAATGATTTGAGCTTGATTGTGTGAGTAGTTGTTTTTTCTAGGATGCAATTGTCAAAAAGTAATATAGGTACCAAAGTAATAGCTATAGGTACCAAAGTAATATATATTCAAGCTCAAGCAATCGTTTTAATTCTGACTCCTACTTAAATGAATTGATAAGGTGGTTTGATTTTGAATTAAAGAGAAACAACAAATAATAAATAAAGAGTAAAACTCACAAATTGAATAGATAAACACAATTCCTTGATTATACTTCCCAACTTCAGACTCTGCTATTGATTTTAAGACCAGATAATACATTTTCAAGTTATCATCAACTGAAACATGTTCTTATCAGCTATATGCCTATACTAATCCTAACAATGAATTAATTAAATCAATTCAAACATAGAATTAATAGATATATTTCTATTCTACTAATATCTAGGATTTCTATCTTCTTGTCAAAACCTAAGACTGTCTCCTAACTAATCCTAAATCCACTTAAATATAGTTTGATCAAGACTGCTCGTTAAATACATGATAGAAATACTCTGAAGTACAGTATAAATCAAGAAAATATCAATAGGAATTCAAGACCATAATAATAGTGGAAAAATTATATAACATAAATGAATGCAATATATAATTCCAACAACATTACATATCTCTATCTTGGCTCCTATTGAAATGGAAAAAACAAACAAAATTTAACACTAATCTATTACAGTACAAGCAAAAATCTACAAATGCTAAGTGTCTTTGGCCTATGTCTTGCTACAATTTATATAGAAAATTTTCTCAGTCATATTCATTAGCCTACTCCTACACGATGACCTATTCCTTCCATCTGATAAGCTGGTTTGTGTTCAGTTGATGTGGCTACATTTTCGGTTAGTGCTTGAACTGAATAGTGTGTGGCCCGATGGAGGTGGGAGATAAGCATGATCAATTTGACATAGAATAATCAGCCATATGGTTAGACTTTGTAAGTCAGAAGAATTGGATTTCTATGTCTAAGGTGTCGAGGGGTTGGACTGTTTAGCAAGGGGTTATACCATTGAGTGAGGAGTTGATCCATCGAACAAGGGATTAAACTGCAGAGTCCGATTGGTCTGACTAACAAGTTCAACCTATCAGACTTACATAGTCCGATTGGTCTGGTTTCCAAGTCTGACCTATAAGACTATCAAGTCTAAGCAGTCGAACTTAATAGTTTAATGAGCCGAAAATAATAGTCCGATGAGTTAGTTTTTGTCATCCGACGAGTCGTCTCATGTGATTACTGTGTTTCTGTTGCTTCTTCCCCTTTTGATCCTGTATAGAATAAAATCTCAACATATACACTCTATTAGAACATTTCATTCCAATTTATGTCATAAATATTCATAAACAATAGTTTATGATAATATAAATAACATGGTCATCAAATTTATGATACTATAAATAACAGGGTCATCAAATTTGATCAAATTTATGTCATATATATGCTGAAGTACAATATGCATTAGGAAATTGTCAATAGGAACACAAGATCATAGTAAACATGAAAAAATTATATAAAATGAATGAATGCAATATAAAATGAATGAATGCAATATAAAATGAATGAATGCAATATAAAATTCCAAAAAAATAACATACCTCTCTCTTGACTCCTACTGAAATGGGAAAATAAACGAAACTTAACAGTAGTCTATTATAATGAAAACTGAAATCTATAAACGCTAAGTGTATTTGGCCTTTGTCTCGCTACAATTTATATAGTAAATTTCCCCTGCCATATTTGCTAGCCTACTCCTACATGATGAACTATTCCTTTTGTTTGATCAGCTTGTTTGTGCCTAGTTGGTGTGGTTACACTTTCGATTCGTGTTTGAACTGATGTATGTGTAACGAGTCATACTTTGAACAGAACAGTGTGTGCACCGATGGAGGCAGGAGATAAGCATGATCAAATTGATAGAGAATAATGGGCCATTTGGATAGATTTTGTAAGTTAAAAGAATCGTATTTTCAAGTCAGAGGTGTCAAGTGGTTGGACTATCGAGCGAGGGGTCAAACTGCAGAGTTCAGTTGGTTTAACTAACAAAACCCATAGACTTACATATTCCAATTGTTCTGGTTTCCAAGTTTGACCTATTGGACTATAAAGGCAAACTTGTCAAACTATGAAGGCCAACTTATCAAACTATGAAGTCCGACAAATCGAACTATGAAGTCCAACCGGTTGGATTTAGTAGTCCGATGAGTCGGACATCCAATGAGTCAGACTTAGTAGTCTGATGTGTCAGTTTTTGTCATTCGATGAATCATCTCATGTGATTTTGTGTTTTAGTGCTTCTTCCACCTTTCCTCCTGTATTGAATAAATCTCAATATATACACTCTTATTAGATCATTTTATTCCAATTTATGTCATAGACATTCTAATTTATGTCATAAACATTCACAAAATAATAGTGTATGATACTATAAATAAACATAGTCATCAGTAGTATTAAGTTGTAGTTGTTTTAATTGATAGGTCATTAGAACATAACATGCAGATTTATGATACAGAGCTATAGCATGAAAACTCTTGACATGCTATT
>JAEPBF010000247.1:0-88203 GCA_019739055.1 Passiflora organensis
CATGATGCCATTACCACCTTATCTAATGGTATTGCCACTACAATACAAGTGGAGACACAAGTAGCACCTCCATGGTGTTACTAAGGAGAGACTAACTGTTTATTTCTCTATGATGCTAAAAGAAGCCAAACAATTTTAAAATATTAGTTGTCATATTTCAAAATCAAATAATTGCGCGATAATCACCGTGGACTCACTATATACACTGTCACATCACACAACAGTGCATATAGTAAATCTACAAGGCTAGTGGTACAAAACCTAAGCATAGAAGAATTTTTTATCCGAATAACATATAAACGTGCAGTGGAAAAGACTAAAAGTTAGGATGCCTTCCGGGTGATATCCCATAACAAACAGACTCTTAACACAATAACCCAGGATTTTATTTAGTCTCATATTCCCATCACACTTACAAATAAATTCAGAAGAAATAATTCTATGAATTTAAATATTATATTGATATGATTATCTTAAAATAAGATTAATCAATTAACCTCTTTATGTCATACTAGGGAGTGAGATTCTACTCATTGTTTCTGCATCAATGCCAAAATTTGGCAAAGCCTGCCAAGTGAACGGATAGATAAAACATACATAGCATTTCACAAGCATTCATTACTTATAACAATAGACATGCTAGCATGCAATAATTGAATCAACTCATATATTAGTTATAGTCAATCACTATCATTTATATGCAGCAATCATAACTCTTTAGAACACACATGACCATGATTTGGGATGGCAGTATCTTTAAGTCTATTCGGGCCAGTGACATGACTGAAGTTCGTCAGTGACACTCTATTCTCTTATTTTTTATTTATTTATCTCATTTTCTTATGAAATAGATAAATCCATATAAAATCAATTCCTACCCTATTCTACTGATGATGTCGGGGGATTAGTTGATGGTAGCTCCATGTAAGTGATTCCCACTCTACAGAATCCTTGTTAAATTTACAGTATAATAAATAAATAAATAAAACCCATTCCTTCCTTATTACTTCATTCTTGGTGTCTACCTGCCATGCTACCTAACTCAGAGAGGTCTTAAAGATTGCATAGATTACCCTATGTGGATTCAGTGCATTCCACATGTCAATGTCATATCTTGAATGCATCGAGTGCATTACATGCAACTCAATGATTAACAATAGTAGGGAACATTCACATAGTTCACAGCATGGCAAGATAATCAATCCACATTGTACTAGAAGTCACATTTAACATAGAATTTCTCAAGCACACATATTCAATTCCAGTTAATTATTTCAAGATAGTCATATTTTATAACTCATGCTAGCAAATAAGTAATTAAAAGAAGGTTTCTTCCACTCACTCGTTTTGAAGCCCATAACTTGCTCCATAGCTCGTTGGACCAATTCATCGAGATCCTATTACTATAGGTATCCACCTACGCATAATCATTTCTAAATTCTCAGTAAATTATAATAACACATAAAATCACGCATCTAATATCCTTTACCCCACACATTTCTAATAGAAAACCAACCCAGGACAAAATCAGGTATTTTTCCTATTTTCATTATTTTTCTGAAACATGTACTATTTATTTGACTCATTATATCAAGTCCAAATAAACTAAATTTTGTACCGTCTAACTAATATCCTTTACCCCACACATTAAACTAAAAATTAACTAAATTTTGTACCGTCTACTTATTCTCAATTTTTAACTTTTTTTAATTTTGTTTTCTCAATTCCAATCAACTAGAGTCAATATGACATTATTTATCATCTAACCATGCCACATGTCACTCACTGATATGTTTATATATTTTAATTTGACTTATCTAACCATGACACTTGATCAATCAAAATATGCCATGTCATCATCCCCAACCTACCATTATTTGACACCACATCAATCGTACCTAGTACGAAGCCAACACTTGGGCTAATCATAGCTGGCCATGTCATCCGAACCTTAGGTTCGAACTAAACCTATCTGCTCTATTTGGAGACACACCGCCTACTCATGCAGGCAACACGTGACCTAATCATGCGATTAGGTGACCTGTCACTCTAAGCAATCTCGTATGACATATCGTCTGAGACCATCTTCTAGCTTCAGTAGTCGGATTCTGGAAATTCAAAACCAGAATTTCCTATCACCTACGATACACACTAATACCCTATAGTTTAATACCAATGTAAACAACAATGTGAGATCTCTTCCCTCCGAATGCCTAGTCAATGAGAGTCTCCGATTTTGACCAAAGAGTTGATCGTTGACCTGAGAGTTGACTCTAGCATGGACATAGTCATAGAAAGCATAGGTGTGCGTCTAGGTGTCTTAAAAAGTGTACTAGGTTCAGTGTCGAGGTTTGAGTTAGTGGAAATCAATAGTGGCCAGTTCTGAGTCAGTTTTGAGTGAACAAGACCCTTGAGCCAAAAACTATTTTGGGCCTGTTAGTTATTTTTCGGACTCAATTATCTATTTTATAGCCCAATTAATTAATTTATCTATTTTTTATGTTTATTGATTTCAAAACCCATTTTGACCCATTCAGGCATATCAGGCTTTTAAAATATTTTATTTGGGTTGTTTCCGAGTTTTTGAACTTGGGATATAAATACCCAGCTTGACCCGACACTTAAAATGTTCTAAGTGTTGGAAAACACCTGCAACTTTCATTCTCTCTCCCATTCTCCCTCCTGAATACACCATTCAAATTCCGTCAATTTTGTTCCAATGAAAACCACCGAGTTTTGTCCCTAAACACTTTCCTAACATTCCCTAGCTGATTTCCACTATTAGTTTATGATCAAGGACCTGTGATCGATTTGTTCCTTTTTTAAAAATATTTTTGAGGATTTTGTGGTAAATGCCCTAAATCATCATTTCTATTGTTGATTTTTGGTTCTGATAGTTTACTTTGATGCTTTTAAGCTATTTCAGTGGTTTTGATTTTCAAAAACGCTACCTGATCCGTGGATGTGCATTTTGGGTGTCGATGGAATCTTTGGTTATTTCGGGCTTTTTAAGTTTTTGTTTGAATTGTCAATTGTAAGTGTTTTTGATACTTGAGTTAGTTGATTTATAAGTTGTGGAGTGTGTTTGTGGGCTGAGAAACCCAATCATATAAATGGGTGAGCTTGGGCATCGATTTATAGCTATGAGTGGCTTGCAAGTGTTGGACGTTTCTCCCGATGGTTGGATTTTTTAATTTTCAAGTGGACAGTATGTTGTTAGATGAATTGTGTGTTAGTTTGAGTGTTGTTGGGGTCTCCTTGGATTCATTTTAAGTTTCAAGATATTTTGTCATTTTTGTCGGTTTTGATGTTTATGTGCATTTTGGTTCAGTTTCTATGTTTAAATGCTACTGGAGCGGTCGATGAGGGAAAAGGTAGTGTCGCTCAGTTTTCTACATGACAACAGGTGAGAATTTATGTTTTATTTCTTATACAAAAATTGTTTTGTGTTTTGGAATTAAAATTCAGTAATTGCATGGTTTTGAATAGAGGCCTTATGTACAATGTTTTTGACGTGTTTATTAACTACATGAACTTGCTTGCCATATTTTCGGTGCATAAACTACTTGTTTGAGCTCCTAAGCATGTGGTTGTATGCTTATGCATAATACTTTGGCATGTGATCCATTATTTGAAGCCATGCTATAGACTTCATTTATACCTATGAGATTGAGTGTGTTGAACTCTTTTGAATTGATTGTTTTGTGGTTTGTAAGGTATTTTCGTCGCTGAGAATCAATGGTAAGGTTTCCTAAGGGTTTGAGCTAGTTTTGGGAGCTTCTGGGTTAGTTTAGGGATGCATACCTCGTCTAGGAGGGGTACATGCTCATGGACTTTCCCTAGGAGCCCATTTACTATTCTTCATAGAACAGTGCACAACATGTATAGGGGAGTACACAGCTATATACTCAGGCCGTGTACATGTACACAACCTATACAGGCGAGTACATGTTCATGTACTCTGACTGTGTACTTCTACACAACCTATTCCAAAAGGTACACCTCTACATACTGCCTTGTACCCTCTTGTTTCGGTTCCACATGCCCACGTGCCTATTCCAGTAACCCTCATAGCCTTCCCACAACCCATGTACATCATTTCGAGACCCTCAAACTATGAGACCCTGAATTTTAAGTCTTAGAAGTCCATAAGCCAATGCAGGGGAAAAGACCATTTTTCCCCTGAAGAAAAGGATGTATGATGGCCGAAATTGGTAAGGAATGTCTTGTAATTATTTATGGTATTAATTTCCATTAATTTGGTTTTTTATTGGTTGATAATTACCCTAGAAAATAAAATCTCTAAAATTATGAAAGGATAGTTACAAAATTTAATTATAATAATTATCTTACTTTATTATATCCTTTAAAGTAGGGAAATTAATCCCATAACCATCCTATATAATGAAAAAGCCGGCCACACTTAAATCTTCTATAGAAAATGCACAAAATTCGTCCAAACAAAAACCCTGCATCGAACTATTGCTGCAGAAATCTGCTTGAACTTCAAACAAGCATAACTTTCTCATCTTTTTTCGGATTCTTGCAAAATAATAGCTTGTTGGAAAGCTCTTTCTGCCCTCTTTCCAACCGTCTTAGGTTTTTTGTCTTAAGGTTAGTTTTTCTTTGTTGAAAATTAGGTCGTAATTCGGCAGGATTGCCGAAATCTATTTTAAATTCAAAATCATAAATTCATTCTTTAAATCTTCTCTATACATGAAATTAGTATGCCCAACCCTTGCTCTATTGTTGCCTTTCTTGATCAATTGATTAAACTATTGGATTCTGATCTTGTTTCTTTTGATTATAAAAGTTAGTAAGGTTGATTCTTGTAAACATGAAATTGCAACCCCCACACCTTGTATGTATGAAATTGCAATTGCTCTTGTGCCCTAACTTAGGTACCAAAACTTGTATAGTTAATTGGGATGGTAATTTATGTTGATTCTTGTTGAGTTATTGGCTATCAAATCACACATCGAAGGGGAAGTCACCCACGACATTTAATCACTGGTTTAAGATACGTTTGGTGAGTGGAATTGGTAAGGAAATAGGATATCTACTTGATTCTTAAGTATGCATGCTTTGTATGGTTTTGTCTCTTCCTTATAATGTTATAAGTGGTTCGGATCCCTTGAATAAAGGCAAAATAACAGCTTCTTGTTCAGAGACAAGAGAGGTAGGATCTATGCCTCATCAATTTCTCCAGAGATTTTTGTTATTAGTTGTTATTTTCGATGCATGCCTTTATGATGTTGTATGCACATGTGTGAGATAGTGTAAGCATGAGTTTCGGATTGATTTGAGGCTCACTTAGCCTATACCAATCCTTAAGATAGGTTATGAGTGCCTGATTTGCATGTGTGTTGTATGCATTGAAAATACTGATTGTGTTCTGACATGGTTAAGAATTCCTTGTTGGGGTATTGTGCCTTGTTTTTGCATGTGTGTGCTTGTATTTGTCTATATGTCAGGATCCTTTTCCACTGGTCATTTCAGGGTAAGCGCTAATACACCTTGGGAGAGGAGAGGTTCTTATTAGTATGAGAGTCGTATGGGTAGAAATCTCCAACGAGAGCTCGTTGGATGCCTAGTCCTGTGTGCTAGCTAGATGTCTTGTCCTATGTGCTGGCTAGATGACTTGTCCTATGCGCTAGCAAGAAGAATAGGCTTGCTGATTATTTTGTGTGCTAACCCTTCACCCTTTGTATAACGAAGCTTTAGACAACACAGGTGGAAGGGAATGGCCTTTTCCTATTGCAGAAATTGATTTATGAATTTTCCTGCCTGTGTACCTCTGATTTTCGAAAGTGTTTATAGTCCACCCTTAGCCTTAGTTTTGGCTCTACACCCCTTTGAATGTTGGAATGCTTGTGTGATACCCTTTAGTTGTATAGGTTAATTTAATGTTGTTTCGGAGATGATTGCTTAAGATTTTTGCAGGTCTTACGATGTTGTGACCCTACTGAGATTCTTGTAATCTCATCCTGTTGTTTTCACCATTTTGCAGGTTTAGGTACATTCACTGGTCGTTGTACCAGTGTGTTAGATCAAGGCTGCACGATCGGACGATATCGCATTATATTTGCTTGCATGTTCCTTGATTACTTGCGCACATAACATGAAGATTGATTGGACCACTTTTTGGTTTTTAGAATGTCTTTTTTATTCGATTGTTTTGAAAACTGGCTGGGGATTTCCTTGTTGGACTTTTAGATCCCTATGGGACTTGTATGTTGTGATTCCTTTGATTAATCATAAAGTCTTCCGCTGATGGTTTATTCACTTCATATGAATCCAGATTGGTTGTCCAATGCTGATATACTTCAAACCTTAAAAGCTTAAAGAATGAACATACTAAAATTCAGAATTAGATGGTTAAGCCTTGTGAGATTTAGATAGGTCCTGATTTTGGACTTGTTTTGGTTTAAAGGTGGTAAGAGTCCTAATAGAAGCAAATTCGCGAATAGAGGTCCTTACATGTTTGGTAGCGGAGCATGGTTTTGGAAATATGGTTTGTTATATTCTAACCTGATTTGTTGGTTTTGTGTTTGTAGGAAGGTACATACACACACACCCACACACTTAGAGGGCTAAAAGCCAAAAGTAATAAACCTAGTTTTGAATGTTTAGATGTTGTGTTTGATTCTCTATTTTGTTGTGTGTTTATGTGTGTTTTAATGCCTTGTATGATTTGATGTTTTTTGCTATGTTCTTTTGTCAATGCCTAGTATGTGTATGATCTTTTAAAATGTGTTTCCGAATGTCTCTATTTATGTGTATTTGCTGAATGGTGATCGCAATCTCTTGCTGTTTTCTGCCAAGTATCGTCGAATATGTATGTGTATGATGGCCATGATAGCTGAGCATGTTTGTAGGTGCATTGCAGAATGCATGTGACTGATTTATGTAATCGTCAAATGCGTCTTTTCATATATGTGTGTGATTTCCGAAACTTGTGTGTACTGGTGTGCATATGTGTGTTTTCTTTTTCAGCATATGCATATCGCCCGATGCACGCCTCTCCACTAGGTGCCACTTCTTTTCCTAGTTTCATACTTTGGTTATCCGTTGAGTAATTTCATGTGCTTGTATAGAATGGC
This sequence comes from Passiflora organensis, assembly GCA_019739055.1. Taxonomy (NCBI): domain Eukaryota; kingdom Viridiplantae; phylum Streptophyta; class Magnoliopsida; order Malpighiales; family Passifloraceae; genus Passiflora; species Passiflora organensis. Next base: position 7,104 of record JAEPBF010000247.1, read on the forward strand.
AAGGCTAAATTCGACCAAGGACCGACCGGGTAGGTATGGGCTTCAGGACGAACTGTAACCTACAATGTAGAATGAACCTGAGGAACAAATTGAGCATGGAGGGCAAGCTGAGCCCAAAAACTAACATGACGCACCAATCGCACCAGCCATTGATCCTGTGATTGCACAAATTCTAAATGTGTTGCAAGGGATTGCTACGAATCAGCAGCTTGTGGAGGCGCAATTTCAGAATGCTCCTGCTCCCGTACGTGGAAAACCTTATTCCTCCACTCGAACTTGTTCAGCCGGCTCACCCTCAAGAAGTTGAGAGACTTCCAGTCATTATTACGAAGTTGCTCAAGGAAGCTTGTAAACTAGGATGTAAGATTTCATTGGTTTAGCCGGTGTCATTGCGGTTCATGAATGGATGCACACCTTATGCCTTGTGTTTCTTTTCTTGCATATCTCTAACAATGAGAAGGTTTCCATTGCCACTTTTCTACTTGATGGAGAAGCTCTCGCATGGTGGAAAGCTATGAGCTTGCGATTCGGAAATTGTTTGCCTACCTAGGATGTGTTTCGGTATGAGTTTTTGGTATGAGTTCGACGAGAGTCTCTATACGAGATTCTTTAAAATCAAGCAGCAACAAGCTTTCTACAAGCTTGAACAGGGCACCTGTTCGGTGCTGGAATACAATAAGGCGTTAAGGGAGTTGTCTCGATTTGCACCTGAGGAGGATCGCTCACCGTACCAGCTTGCGAGACGATTTTAGGATAGGCTGAGTACTGAGCTCAAAACCATCGTTGGTACGACACCGGTGAAAAATCTGGAAGAATTAAACATTGCTGAGTCTGAAGCCAAGAAGATCGTGCAAACTAGGAAGCCGTCCACAGCAACTAGTAACAGATCTTTAATGCGAGATTCGAAGTTCAATCGGCATATGGGACCCTATCCTTTGAGGTCCTATCCTCCAAAAAACAATGGCTATGGAGGTAACAACAATAATTTTTATGATCCGAATCCTAATGGGTCTACATGGAGTTCCAACCAAGTCGATTTTATAAATATGACGAGATGGGACATATTCAGACTGACTGTCCCAAACCAAGACGTATCACAGGTGTACCAAATGTAGGTCGAGGTGCGTATGTCAATCCCGCCAAACCACCAGCACACGCATCAGGAGGACCACCCAATGTATCTACAAATGAGGTGCAACCCAGACCAACGAGGCTATTCACCCTAACTAATGGCGAGGCTAGCCCTGATGTGGTGATAAGTACTATTTCAGTCTTTTCTCAAAATGCTAAAGTGTTGTTAGATCCCGGAGCAGGCAGGTCATTTGTAAGTCTAAGGATAGCACTTAGCACGGATCGGCCTCTGTCTCCCTTGTCTCCTCATACTGAGGTTCTGATCCGTTTGGGAGAACAAGTGACTTGTGATCTAGTCTACATCAGTTGCGCTATACGTACGAGTCCAAATGTACTTAAAATGGATCTGATTCCATTGAACATCCGAGAGCTGGTTGTGATCTTAGGCATGGATTGTTTGGCGAAGTATCAAGCCCGAATGGAGTGTTTCACCAAGCATGTGTAGTTCACTTTTTTTTATGGTGCCGAGTACTACTTTGAAGATGATAGGCGAGTTGTTCCAACTTGCATGATTTCCTATCTCGGTGAGAAACAATTGATCAGCAAAGAATATACAGCATACCTTGTGTATGTACATAACGTGTCTAAAGAATCCTCAGATCTTGATTCTATTCCAGTGGTTTACGAATTTCCAAATGTATTTCCAGAAGACATAGCCAGTTTGCCACCAGCAAGAGCAGTAGAATTCGGCATTGAGATAATGCCTCGTACGAATCCGATTTTCATTCCTCCATATCATATGGCTCCTTCGGAAATGAAGGAACTAAAGATGCAATTGGAAGTTTTGTTAGATCGTGGTTTCATCCGACCTAGTTTGTCATCTTGGGGAGCACCTGTCCTGTTCGTGAAGAAGACAGATGTTTTGCTGTGATTGTGCATCGACTATCGATAGCTGAATCGTGTGACCATGAAGAAAAAATACCCTCTGCCACGTATTGACGACTTGTTCGACCATCTCCAAGCTTAAACCGTGTTCTCCAATGATTAAGCAACAGAGTAGCTGAATTTAATTCAAAAAAATGCTGAAGCCAGCGCAAGATCAGAAGAAAAACTATTCATATAATCGACAAAGGGAGCTGGAATTTTCGGTAGGTGACAAAGTGTTTCTAAAGGTCGCCCTGTGGAAAGGACTCCTTCGTTTTCAGCAACGAGGTAAGCTAGTACCTCATTACATTGGTCCGTATGACATCATTGAAAGAATTGGCCCTCTTGCATATCGTATGGCTTTGCCTCCAAATATGAAAATAATACACAATGTGTTTCACATTTTTATGTTGAGAAATTACGTGCGAGACCCTGCTCTTGTGCTCGAAGAACCACTAGTTGAGGTTGTTGAAGACCTATTGTAGCCCGTACAGCCAGTTGTCATGCTAGATCAATTAGTTCATCCAATTCGCAGTTGAAAGGTGCCTATGATACAAATTGTTTGGCGTAATGGCCAAATCGAGTAACAGTCTCAGGAGACTGAGGAATCTATGCGTGCAAAATTTCCTTACCTGTCTTCTTAGGTACTTGTGCTGAAATTTTGAGAACGAAATTCTTATGATGAGGGGAGGATGTGAGACCTCAAATTTTGAGTCTTAGAAATCCGAAAGCAAGTGCAGGTGAAATGACTATTTTGTATTTGAGGAAAAGAACGTGTGATGGCTGAAATTGGTATTGAAAGTTTAGTATTAATTTTTTATTTCATTTCCCTTTGATTCATTTCCTTATTGGTTTAATCTTACCTTAGGTGATAAAATTCCTAAAATTAAGGAGACAATTCCATAATTTAATTGTAATGATTATCTTATCATAACTAGCCTTTAAAATAGGAAAAATTAATCCTATTACACCCAACATAAGGAGTAGCAAGCCACACGTTCCCTACACTAGAAATACACAAAATTATCAAGCGATCAAACCTTACACACTACCCTATTGCTATTGAAAATTTGCTACCCTTCAACATAGCCAAATTCTTTCATTCTTTGTCAGATTTCTGTGAGTAATAGCTTGTTGGAAAGATTTTTTCATCCTCTATCTAGCTAACTTATTTTGATCATCAGAAAGTCAGTCCTTCCCTATCAAAAACCCCTATCACAATTTGATAGGTCTTTGTGCAAAAATTATGTGATTCATCCATCAATTGGTTTCTTATGTTGTTCTTTTTATTTGTATGATTGTTTGGTAACCATTCATGTTGTAATATCATAAATTCATCCTTTGAATCTTCCTTATGTAATCTGAATTTCAACATATTAGGACCCTTACCACCGTAAAACCCAAATACACCCAACCTAGGATCTATCTGAATCTTACAAGGCTTATCCCTTTAGAACCAATTTTAACAAGTTTTATCTTTATATTTTTAAAGGTTGGAGTATGATGTTGGACAAGTATTATGGTATCATATAGAGTGAATAAAAACATCAGTGGATGTTTTTAAATTTAATCAATTAAATCATAACACAAAAGTCCCATAGGGATCCAAATATCCACCAAGTAAACCTCCAACATAATTCGGAAACAAACAAGCAAAGGAGGAACTTGAAAAAACCAGAAAACAGTCCAATCATACTTCATGTTATATGCGCAAGAAAACAAGAAACAGGTACACAAATGTGATGCAATATTTCCCCGTCGTGTAACCTTGATTCTCAGACGTTGGTACCACAAGGGATAGGCATCTAGAGAGCTCTTGCTGGGGATCGCCACCCATACAACTCCCATACCAGTAAGAACCTCTCCTCTCCCAATAAGCATCAACGCTTACCGTGAATGGCCACCGGAAAAGGATCTTGACACACAAATACATACAAGCACATATAGGCAAGTACAAAGCACAATACCACAATAGGGCAACCTCAATCATGTCAGAACACATTCAGCATGTTCAATGCACACAACAGATGAAAATTAGGCACAAATAACCTATGTCAAGGGTTTGATAATGCCTAAAGGACCATATTTCAATCTATAATTCATGCATACACCACACAAGATATGCGCATGCAACATAAAAAAGAACAAGATCAGAAACTAATACGTTAATCAATTGATCAAAATTGGCTACAATAGGGAAAAATGTAATGCATGCCAATTTCATTTATAGGGAAGATTCAAAGGATTAATTCATGATTTTACAACATGAATAGATGCCAAACAATCATATGAACAAAAGGAACAACAACAAAAATCAATTGAAGGAAGAATCACACAATTTCAGCACCAAAACTGACAAATTTTTAACAGGGAAGAACTAACCTTCTTTTGATCATGATAAACTAGCTAGATATAGGATGGAAAGATATTTCCAACAAGCTATTGTTTTCAGTAATCCGACAAAGGATGAGAGAGTTAAGCTAAGATGAAGATCAAGGAAATTTCGGTAATAATAAGGTATAATGTAGGGTCTGATGTTTGACGAATTTTGTGTGTTTTTGGTGTGTGTGGACAAGTATAGCCAGCTACTCTTTATGTAGGATATTTATGGGATTAATTTCCTTACTTTATAGGCTAGATAAGGGAAGATAATCATCAGAATTAAATTCTGGAATTATCCTTTCTTAATTTTAGGAATTTTGTCTCCTAAGGTAAGTTTGAACCATTAAGGAAATAAATCAAAGGAAAATAAAACCAGAAATGATTACAAGACCTTCCATACTATTTTTGGCCATCACACATCCACTTCTTTCAGAGCAAAATGGTCATTTCACTTGCACTGGCTTCTGGACTTCTAGGACTCAAAATTCAGAGTCTCACACCTTATACATGAAATCGGCATACCCTACATTTTGCTCTATTGTTGCCGAATTTGATCAACTGACTAACCTATTGATTTCTGATTTTATTCCTTTAGTTATATGTGTTATTAACACCTAATTCTTTCTTATAAATATGAAATCGCAACCCCCATACCTTGTATTTATGAAATCGCAATTACTCTTGTGCTCTATCTTAGGTGCAAAAATTTGTATAGTTAATTAGGATTGTAATTCAGATTGATTTTTAGTGAGTCCTTGGCTATCACATCACGTATCTAAGGGGAAGGCACCTATGACATCTGATCACTAGTTTCAAATAAGTTTGGTGAGTGGAATTGGTAAGGAAATAGGATATCTACTTGATTGTTAAGTATGCATTCTTTAAATAATTTTATCTTTGCCTTATGATGTTATAGGTGGTTCAGAATAAAGGCAAAGGAATAGTTTCTTGCTCAGAGACTAGAGAGGTAGGATTTATGCCTAATCGGTTTCTCCAAAGATCCTTGTTGATTGCTTGTTGATTTCGCTACATGTGCTTGATGTTTGTATGCGCATATGTGAGATAGTGTAAGCACGAGTTGTGGATTGATTTGAGTCTCATTTAGGCTATACCAAACCCTTGAGATAGGTTATCAGTGCCTAATTTGCATGTGTTGTATGCATTGAACATGCTGATTGTGTTCTGACATGGTTAAGAATGCCCTGTTGGGGTATTGTACCTTGTACTTCCTTGTGTTTGTCAAGTTTCTTTTCGGTGGCCATTCAGGATAACCACTAATGCTCCTGGGGAAAGGAGAGGTTCTTACTAGTATGGGAGTCGTATGGGTGGCAATCACAAGCAAGAGCTTGCTGGATGCCTAGCCCTGTGTGCTGGCTAGATGCCTTGTCCTGTGTACTGGCAACATGCCCTTATTGTTGTGTGGTTTGGATGCCCTAATCCTTGGTGTTGGTTAGGATACCTAATCCTATGTGTTGGCAAGATGAATAGGCTTGCTGATTAGCTTGTGTGCTAACCCTTTACCCCTTGTATAGTGAAGCCTTGGACAACACAGATGGAAGGGGATGGCCTTTCCTATTATTGAGAGTGATTGATGAATTTTCCAGCCTGTGTACTTCTGATTTTCAGAAGTTTTTGTAGTCCACCCGTTGCTTTAGTTTCGGCCTTACACCCCTTTGAATGTTTGATTGCATGTATGATACCCTTTTGTAGTATAAGTTGATCTAATGTTTTTTGAGAGATATTTGCTTGAGATTTCTGCAGATCTTATGATGCTATCCTACTGAGACTCTTGTATTTCTCATCCTATTGTTTTCACCATTTTTCAAGTTTAGGTACACTCACTGTAAGGACCTCAAATCCTAACCTACTATTAATTTTTCTTATTAGGACCCTTACCGCCGTGAAACCAAACAAGCCTGAACTAGGACTTATCTGAATCCCACAAGGCTTATTCATCTAGTTTAGATTTTAGCATGTTAATTCCTTTAAGATTTTAAAGTTTGAAGCATGATATTGGAAAAATATTCTAGTATCATACAGAGTGAATAAAATATCAGTAGAAGTCTTTAAATTTACTCAATGAATCCATAACACACAAGTCCCATAAGGATCCAAATAACCAGCAAGTGAACCTCCAACATAATTCAAAAATAACAAGTGAAGGAGGAATCTTGAAAAAACAGAAAATAGTCTAATCAATGATCATGTTATATGCGCAAGCAACCAAGTTGACAAGTATGCAAAAGTGATGCGATAGCACCCCGCCGTTCAGCCTTGATTCTCACACACTGGTACCATGAACAACGAATGTACCTAACCCTGAAAAATGATGAAAACAACAGGATCAGATTACAAGAATCTAAGAAAGATTATAACATTATAAGATTTATAGAAATTTTAAAAAATATCTCCCAAACAACATCAGATCATCCTTAATCATCTAAGGGTATCACGAAATTCAAGAAAACTGAAAGGGTTAGTGTGAGACCCCGAATTTTGAGTCCTAGAAGTCCAAAAACCATTGCAGGTGAAAAGACCATTTTGCAACTTGAGAAAACGATGTGTGATGACTGAAATTGGTAAGAAATGTCCAGTAATTAATTTTCATTTTAATTCTCTTTAATCTAGTTCTTTATAGGTTGATAATTACCTTAGAAATCAAAATCCCTAAAATTAAGGGAGAATAATTACAGAATTTAATTCTGATAAATAACTTACTTTAATCAAGCCTTTAAAATAGGGATTTTAATTTCATAACCACCTTATATAAATAGGAAGCCAGCCACACAAAAATCTTATATAGAAAACACACAAAATTCATAAAACCTAAAAACCTTAAACCTCCCAATTTCTGCCGAAATCCACAGGAACTTCAAATCAGCATAACTCTCTCATCCTTTGTTGGATTCATGAAAATAATAGCTTGTTGGAAAGTTATCGTTCTCCTATTTCCAACCATCTTTTTTTTATAGTCTCGAGTTTAGTTTTTCTTTGTCGAAAGTTAAATAGTATTTCGACGGAATTGCCAAAATCTGCTTGAAATTCAAAATAGTATAACTCTCTCGTCCTTTGTTGAATTCTTGCAATTAATAGCTTGTTCGAAAGATCTATTTATCTTTTTTCCAACCATCTTGAGTTTTGCTTCTAAAGGTTAGGTTTTCTTTGTCAAAAGTTAAATTGTATATGGGAAATATTAGGTTTCAAGATTGTGTGATTCTATCTTCAATTGATTTATATTGTTGTTCCTTTTGTTCGTATGATTGTTTAGCATCAATTCATGTTATAAAATCAAGAATTCATTCTTTGAATCTTTTCTATACATGAAATTAGTATGCCTTACCCTTGCCCTATTGTTGCCTATCTTGATCAATTGATTAACCTATTGGATTCCGATCTTTTTTTTTTATTATATAAGTTATAATCACTTAATCCTTCTTTGTTAACATGAAATCGCAACCCTTACACCTTGCTAACATGAAATCGCAAATTATCTTGTGTCATATGCTTGGTGCCAAAAATTACATTGTTAAATTCGGGTGGTAATTCATATTGACTCTTGTTAAGTTCTTGGCTATCACATCACACATCCAAAGAGGAGGCACCCGTGACATCCGACCACTGGTTTCTGATAGGTTTGGTGAGTGGAATTGGTAAGGAAATAGGGTACTTACTTGGTTATTGAGTATGCATGATTAGTTTGGTTTTTTTTTTTCATTGTGATGTTATAAGTGGTTCGGAATTATTAAATAAGAGCAAAGGAATAACATCTTGTTCTAAGACAAGAGAGGTAGGATCTATGCCTCATCGATTTCTATAGAGATCCTTATTGTTTGTTTGTTAGTTTTAGTACCATCCCTTGTTATTATTGTATGCAAATTGATTGTACGATATGTTTCTGAATCGCGGATTGAGATATGAATCCTATAGGCCATACCGAACCCTTGACTTAGGTTTTAACTGCCTGAATTGTATATAATTGTGTTATGACATGATTGAAGATACCCTATTGTGATATTATGCTTTATACCTGCTTGTGCGTGCTTGTACCTGTTTTAAGTCAGGATTCTGTTCCGATGGCCATTCGGGGTAAACACTGATGCTCCTTGGGAGATGAGAGGCTCTTACTGGTATAAAAGTTGTATGCGTGGAAATCCCCAGCCTGCGCACGCTGGAAGACTTGTTCTTGTGTGGCTTGGATGCCTAGTCCTTGTGAAGCTGCAAGCCTTGTCCTTGTGTGACTTGGATGTCTGGTCTTTGTGTGGATGGAAGCCTTGTCCTTGTGTGGCTTGGATACCTGGTCCTTGTGTTGCTGAAAGCCTTGTTCTTGTGTGGCTTGGATGCCTGGTCCTTATGTTGCAGGATGAATAGGTTTGCTGATTAGCTTGTGTGCTAACCTTTTACCCTTTGTGCTATAAACCTTGGACAACACAGGTGGAAGGGGTTGACCTTTCCTTCATTCTAGTGCCGAGAGTAATCTAGTGTGTTTTACCTGCCTGTGTATTTCTGATTTTTGAAAGTGTTGTAGTCCACCGTCAGCCTTAGTTTCAGCCTTATCCCTTTGATTGATTCTTGAATTACATGATACCTATAGTTGTGTAGGGATGATCTGATGTTGTTCAGGAGATTTGTGTTTAAGATTTGTGTAGATCTTATGATGTTATGACTCTACTTGTAATCTCATCCTGTTGTATTCACAATTTTTCAGGTTTAGGTACATCCACTATCCATGGTACCTGTGTGTGAGATTAGGATTGCACGGCGGGGCGATATCGCATCACATTTTCATACCTGTTCCTTGATTGCCTATGCATATAACATGAATTATGATTTGACTACTTTCTGGTTTTTCAAAATTCCTCCTTTACTTGTTGTGTCCAATTTATATTGGGGATATACTTGTTAGATATTTTGATCTCTATAGGACTTGTTGTGTTGTGGATTCATTAATTTTATTTATAGACCTCCGCTGATATTTCATTCACTCCGTTTGATACCAGAATAATTGCCAAATATCATGCTCTAATTGTTGATAAATATAAAGAATGTACATGCTAAAAATCGAGAATTTGATAAGTAAACCTTGTGGGATTCAAATAGGTTCTGATTCTTGGGCTTGTTTGGGTTTCATAACAGTAAAAGCCCTAATCGGAGCAATTAATAATAGGTTAGGAGTTAGAGTCGTTACAAGTTTTGGTAACGGAGCATGGTTTAAGGAAAATAATTGGTTATATGCTAACTTGTTTGTTGATTTTGTGTTTGTAGGTAAGAATATGCACACACACTCACTCACTTAGGGGCTAATACCAAAAGTGAACTAATCCTAGAAAGGGATTGATTTAAATGATGAGAATGATAATTTGATTTGATGTGTGTTTATGTATGTTGTTATGCCTGGTATGCCTTGATGTGTTTCGGTGAATGTTTGTGGTGTTTTTGTCATTGCCGAGAATGTGTATGTTGTTGGGTCATAATACCAAGTGTCCCTATGTGATTTCTATGTTGCCGAATGTATATGCGTGTGATTGCGTATGTGTATTGCTGAATGCATGGGGGTGTGAGTTTGCATGATGGCCGAATATGGATTGTGTAAATCCATGCTTGTTTAATGCTTGATGATGATTTTCGAGGGTACATATGTGTTATGATATGAGTGACGAGTACGCATTTACATGTATGCGTATGATTTCCAAAATTTGTATATTGTTTTCCGGCGTAAGTGTATCATCCGACGCACTCCTCTCCACCAGGTACCACTTCTTTTCCTAGAATCGTATTTAGTTATGTGTTAAATAACAATCATGTGCTTGTATAGTATGGCAAGGTTGAACGTTACAAGGGATCGACGAGGTAGGTATGAGGTTCAGGCCGAACAGCGACCTGTTGAGCAAGAGGAGCCGAATGCAGGGCAAGCTGAGCCCGAAAACCAACCTAAGGCACCAGCTGCACCAGCTATCGATCATGTGATGTCCCAAATCCTAAATGTGTTGCAAGGAATTGCTGAAAATCAGTGGCATATGGAGGTGCAATTTCAGAATATTCTTGCACCCCTGCTCGTGGAAGAACCTATTCCTCCACTTGAACCTGTATAGCCGGCGCATCCTAAGGAAGCCGAGAGACTTCACATCGTGATTTCCAAATTGTTTAAGAAAGCTCGACAATTAGGATGTAAAGATTTCAATGGTTCAGCTGGAGCTGCTGCCTTTCGTGAATGGATCGACACCTTATGCCAACTGTCCTTGTTCTTACTTATCTCGAATGATGACAAGGTTGCCATCTCCACATTCCTACTTGAGGGAGAAGATCTCGCATGGTGGACACCTATGAGCTTGTTATTTGGCGATCATCTGCCTACATGGGAGGAATTTCGGTACGAATTCGACGAAAGGTTCTATACAAGATTCCATAAAAGCGAGCAGCGACAAGCTTTCTACAAGTTTGAACAGGGCACCCGTTCGATGCTGAAGAGGATAGCTCCCGGTACAAAATTTGCAAGAACTAATTGTTGCCGCGACTGAAGCCGAAAAGATCGTGCAAACCAAGAAGCTATCTACTGCAGCTAGTGGCAGATCCTTCAGGCAAGATTCAAATTTTAATCGGCATACGGGACCCTATGCTTTAAGGTCCTATCCTCAGAAAATTAATAGCAATGGAAGTAACAACGAGAAGAACTTTTCTAGTTCGAATTTCAATGGGTCTACGTGGAATTCTCAGCAACGTCGATGTTATAATTGTGGCGAAATGGGGCATATTCAGCGGGAATTCTAGAAGCTGAGACGTATCACAGGCCCATCTAGTGTGAGCCGAGGTGGGTATGCTAACCCCACCAAACCGCCAACACGCGCACCAGGAGGACCACCGAACTGATCCACAAGTGAGGCGCAACCAAGACCAACAAGGCTATTCACCCTAACTGATGCTGAGGCTAGTCCTGATGTGGTGACAAGTACTATTTCAGTCTTTTCTCAAAATGCTAAAGTGTTGTTAGATCCCGGAGCAGGCAGGTCATTTGTAAGTCTAAGGATAGCACTTAGCACGGATCGGCCTCTGTCTCCCTTGTCTCCTCCTACTGTGGTTCTGATCCGTTTGGGAGAACAAGTGAATTGTGATCTAGTCTACATCAGTTGCGATATACGTACGAGTCCGAATGTACTTAAAATGGATCTGATTCCATTGGACATCCGAGAGCTGGATGTAATCTTAGGCATGGACTGTCTGGCGAGATATCAAGCTCGTATGGAGTGTTTCACCAAACGTGTGTGGTTCATTTTTCTTGATGGTGCCGAGTACTGTTTTGAAAGAGATAGGCGAATTGTTCCAACTTTCATGATTTCTTGGCTTGATGCAAAACGATTGATTAACAAAGGATGTACTGCGTACCTCACACATGTACATGATATTTCTAAAGGATCCTCGGATCTGGGTTCTGTTCCAGTGGTTCACGAATTTCCAAAAATATTTCAAGAAGATATAGCCGGTTTACCATCAGAAAGGGAAGTGGAATTCAGCATTGAGTTACCTACTGCGGAAATGAAGGAACTAAAAATATAATTGGAAGATTTGCTGGATTGTGGTTTCATCCGACCTACTGTGTCACCTTAGGTAGCACCTGTCTTGTTCGTAAAGAAGAAAAATGGATCGCTGCGATTATGTATCGACTATCAGCAGTTGAATCATGTGACCATGAAGAAGAATCCTTTTGCCATGCATCGACGATTTGTTCGACCAACTCCAGGGTGCAGCCATGTTCTCCAAGATCGATCTCAGATCTGGATACCATCAATTGTGAGTTCGTGATTCTGATATTTCGAAGACTGTGTTCAGATCACAATATGGCCACTACGAATTTCTGGTTATGCCATTCGGTTTGACTGTGTTCAAGAACCTGATGAATCCTGTGTTCCATAAGTTCCTGGATAAATTTGTGATAGTCTTCATCGACAACATTTCGATTTATTCAAAATCGAAAGAGGAATATGCTAAGCATTTGCGGATTGTGCTGAATGTTTTGAAGGATCGGCGGCTGTTCACAAAGTACTCCAAATGCGAATTCTGGTTACACGAAGTTGGTTTCCTTGGCCATGTTGTTTCCTCCCAAGGTGTGTTAGTTGATCCGAAGAAGATCGAAGTTGTAGTTGCTTGGGAAACCCACGAACTATGTTCAAAGTTCGTAGTTTCCTTGGTTTAGCAGGATACTACCGTCGCTTTGTGGAGAATTTTTCATCGCTTGCTGGACCATTGACAAAACTGATGGGCAAGGGTGAGTCGTTCGTGTGGAACGAGAAATGCCAGTGAAGTTTCAAAGAACTGAAAAACCGGTTAGTTTCTGCACCTATCCTTACCTTACCTAATTGCGGAAAAGAGTATGTGGTTTACAGCGATGAGTCGAAATCTGGACTTGGATGCCTATTGATGCAAGACGGGAAAGTCATTGCTTATGCTTCCCGGAAGTTACTACCACACTAAAGTAACTATTCTACACATGATTTGGAGCTTGCAGCCATGGTGTTTGCATTGAAAATATGGCAGCATTACTTATACGGCGATACGTGCCGAATCTTCACCATACACAAAAGCCTGAAGTACCTCCTCATGCAAAAAGAATTGAATATGAGACAACGAAAATGGGTGGAGCTGATTAAAGACTATGACTTGATCATCGTATATCTTCCTGGAAAGGAGAATATTGTTGTTGATGCCTTAAGCCGAAAGTTTCATCGTCCTTCCTCATCAGTTTTGGCTTACATGTTCACCCATTATATGCCTATGTTGTTGAATATAAAAGCTAACTGTGTGCATCTTGGCACTGATTTTTCTGGATCGTTATTGGCATGAATCGAAGTCACGCCGACCTTGATTGAGGAAATTCAGAATCAGCAATTAGAGGATCCAAAACTAATTGAAATTCGGAAGCAACTTTCTGATGGTGTTGATGCCATAAATTGTGATTTCAGAATACTAGATGACGAAGTGCTTGTCTTCAAAAACCAGGTATGTGTTCCACAAGATGTTGATATTCGTAACCTTATTCTATCGGAGGCGTATAGTTCGAAGTTCGCTATCCATGCCAAATGTACTGAGATTTAAAGGAATAGAATTGGTGGACAAACATGAAACGCCATATTGCTGAGTTCATTGCCAGATGCCTCATATGTCAATAAGTAAAGATCGAACATCAATGACCCGCTGGTCTACTGCAGTCACTTCTGATTCTAGAATGGAAGTGGGAGCATGTCACAATGGTTTTTGTGACTGGTTTGCCTAGATCACAGCAAGGATGTGAAGCCATTTGGGTAATCGTGGATCGATTGACGAAATCTGTACACTTCCTTCCTATACGTGTGACGGATACACCTGAGAAATTGGATGTTCATTACTTGGATGAGATTGTTCGATTGCATGGAGTGCTAGTTTCCATCATTTCAGATCCTGACCCTAGTTTCACCTCACGATTTTGGGAGAAATTTTAGAATTCGCTGGGTTTGAGATTGAATTTCAGTACATCATTTCATCCCCAGACTAATGGTCAATCAGAAAGGACAATCCAGACACTCGAAGACATGTTGTGTGCGAGTGTGTTAGACCAGCATACCGGTTGGGATCGATGCCTGTCGTTGGCAGAATTTTCTTACAATAATAGTTTTCATGTAAGCATCGTTATGGAACCTTACGAAGTACTATATGGTAGACGTTGCAGAACTCCCATTTGCTGGACTGAAGTAGGCGATAGACACCTAGACAATCCGGAGTTGACTGATCAAGCAACAGAGCAGTTGAACTTGATTCAACAATGGTTAAAAACAACCCAAGATTGGTACAAAAACTATGCTAATAATCAACGAAGGGAGCTAGAATTTGCGGTAGGTGACAAAATGTTTTTGAAGGTCGCCCCATAGAAAGGAGTCCTTCGTTTTCAGCAGTGAGGTAAGCTAGCACCTCGTTACATTGGTCCGTATGACATTGTTAAGAGGATCGGTCCTGTTGCATACAGACTTGCCTTACATCCTAATATGAAAAGAATTCACAATGTTTTTCACGTTTCAATGTTGAGAAAATATGTGCGAGACCCTACCCATGTGCTCGAAGAACCCCTAGTCGAAGTTGATGAAGACCTATCCTATCCCGTACAGCTAGTTGCCATACTAGATAGGTCAGTTCGACAGCTTCGCAGTCGAAGCATGCCTATGGTACGAGTTGTTTGGCGTAATGACTAAATTGAGGAACAGTCTTGGGAGACTGAGGAATTTATGCGTGGGAAATTTCCTTTCCTGTTTGCTTTTATACTTGTGCTAAAATTTCGAGGACGAAATTCTTGTAAGGAAGGGATGATGTAAGAAACCAAATTTTGAGTCCTAGAAGTCTAGAAGCCAATGCAGGTAAAAATAATATTTTTCCCCTGAAGAAAAGGATGTGTGATGGCCGAAATTAGTAAGAATTATCTAGTAATTAATTTTGGTTTTAATTCTTTTTAATCTAGTTATTTATAGGTTGATAATTACCTTAAAAATTTAAATTCCTAAAATTAAGGGGGATAATTACAGAATTTAATTCTGATAATTATCTTACTTTAATCAAGTCTTAAAAATAGGAACTTTAATCCCATAACCACCTTATATAAATAGAAAGCCAGCCACACAAAAATCTTATTCAGAAAATACACAAAATTCGTATAACTTAAAAACCATATACCTCCCAATTTCTGCCGAAATCCGTTGGAACTTCAAAATAGCATAACTCTCTTATCCTTTATCAGATTCTTACAAATAATAGCTTATTGGAAATCTCTCTTCATCTCCTTTCCATCTATCATTTTTTTATCATCTTTAACTTAGTTTTTAATATACGAAAGTTAAATCGTATTTCGATTGAATTGCTAAAATCTGATTGAATTTCAAAATAGCATAACTCTCTCCTCTTTTGTCTGATTCTTGCAAATAATAGCTTCATGGAAATATATCTTCATTTTCTTTCCAACCATCTTGAGTTTTTTTTCAGAAGGTTAGTTTTTTTTTGTTGAAAGTTAAATCATATTTCGGCGGGAATAGGTTTCAAGATTGTGGATTCTGTCTTCAATTGATTTCTGTTGTTGTTCCTCTTGCTTGTATGATTGTTTGGCATCCATTCTTGTTATAAAATCATGAATTCATCCTTTGAATCTTTTTTATACATGAAATCAATATGCCCTACCCTTGCCTTATTGTTGCCTATCTTGATCAATTGAGTAACCTATTGGATTCCAATCTTATTTCTTTTGATTGTATAAATTATAAACACTTATTCCTTCTTTGTTAACATGAAATCGCGACCCTTACACCTTGGTAACCTAAATCGAAAATTATCTTGTGTCCTATGTTTATTGCCGAAATATACATAGCTAAATTAGGATGGTAATTCATGTTGAATCTTGTTAAGTTCTTGGCTATCACATCACACATACAAAGGGCAGGCACCTGCGGCATCTGACCACTGGATTCTGATAGGTTTGGTGAGTGGAATTGGTAAGGAAATAGGGTACTTACTTGGTTATTGAGTATGCATGCTTAGTTTGGTTTTGTCTTTGCCTTGTGATGCTATTGGTGGTTCAGAATTTTTAAATAAGGACAAAGTAATAGCTTCTTGTTCTGAGACAAGAGAGGTAGGATCTATGCCGGATCGGTTTCTCCAGAGATCCCTGTTGTTTATTTTTTATTTTTGATACCTGTCTTTGTTATTATTTCATGCGCATTGATTGTAGGATATATGCATGAATCACGGATTGAGATATGAATCCTATAGTCCATACCGAACCGTTGAGATAGTTTTTAAGTGCCTGAATTGCATGTAATTGTCTTCTGACATGATTGAAGATACCCTGTTGTGGTATTATGCTTTGTTTTTCGTTGTGTGTCCTTGTACATGTTTGTGTGTCAGGATCCTATTCCGATGGACCATTCGGGGTAAGCGTTGTTGCTCCTTGGGAGAGGGAAGGCTCTTACTGGTATGGGAGTTGTATGAGTGGCAATCCCCAACATGCGCGCGCTGGAAGCCTTGTCCTTGTGTGGCTTGGATGCCTGGTCCTTGTGTGGCTGGAAGCCTTGTCCTTGTGTGGCTGGAAGCCTTGTCTTTGTGTGGCTTGGATGCCTGGTCCTTATGTGGCTGGAAGCCTTATCCTTGTGTTGCTTGGATGCCTGGTCCTTGTGTGGCTTGAGGAATTGTCCTTGTGTGGCTTGGATGCCTGGTCCTTGTATGGCTGTATGACGACCCCAATTCTTATCTATTACTATTTGCTCCGATTAAGGTGATCACCGCCGTGAAACCCAAATAAGCCCAATTGACACCTAGGACCTATCTGAATCTCACAAGGCTTACCATTAACTTCCGATTTTTATAGCATGTTTATTTTAATGTTTAACAATAAATTGGAGCATGATATTGGACAAATATTTTGGTAACATACGGAGTAAATAAAATATCATTGGAAGTCTTCAGATTAAATCATTGGGTTCATAACATACAAGTCCCATAGGGATCCAAACAATCAGCAAGAAATCCTCCAACATATTTCGGAAATAGCAAGCAAAAGAGAGTTCCTAAAATAAACCAGAAAGTAGCCCAATCATTCATGTTATATGCGTAAGTAAACAAGTATGCAAATGTGATGCGATATTGCCTTGTCATGCAGCCTTGATCTCACACACTGGTACCACGGACAGTGGATGTACCTAAGCCTGAAAATGGTAAAAATAATGATATGAGATTACAAGAATCTCATTAGGGTCACAGCATCATAAGATTTGTAGAAACCCTAAACACAAATCTCCCAATTCACATTAGATCATTCCTAAACAACTAAAGGGGATCATGTAATTCAAGAATCATTAAAAAGAGGTTAAGCCGAATCTATGGTTGAGGGAGGACTACAAACACTTCCGAAAAATCATAAGTACACAGGCAGGTAAAACTTATCAGATTACTCTCAGCAATGAAGAAGAAAGGCCATCCCCTTCCACCTGTGTTGTCTAAGGCTTACTGCACGAAGGGTAGATGGTTAACACACAAACTAATCAGTAAGCCTATTCATCTTGCCTCCCAAGGACAAGTCATCTTGCCACACATGAACAAGTCTTCCCAAACCACACACAGACTAGGGCATCCCAAACCTCGCAAGGATAAGGGCTTCCTGCCTCGCTAAGAGAGGGTTCTGGCATCGCAAGGACAGATATCCAGCGCGTGCATGCTGGGGTTTGCCACCCATACAACTCCCATACCAGTAAGAACATCTTCTCTCCCTAGGAGCATCAGTGCTTACCCCGAATGGCCACCGGAAAAGGATCCTGACACACAAACATGTACAAGCACACATAGGCAAGTACAAAGCATAATACCACAACAGGGTATCCTCAATTATGTCAGAACACAATCAGCATATTCAATTCATATAACATATGAAACCCAGGCACTCAATACCTAACTCAGGGATTCGTTATAGCCTATGAGATCCATATCTCACTCAGAATTTCATACTCTCACCCTATAATCCAATTTCATTCAATACAACAAGGGTCTCTGGAGAAACTGATGAGACGTAGATCCTACCTCTCTTGTCTCTGAACAAGAAGCTACTTCTTTTCCTTTATTAGGTAATTTTGAACCACCTATATTATCACCAGGCAAAGACGAAAACAAACTAAGCATGTATATTCAATAATCAATTGAATACCCTATTTCCTTACCAATTCCACTCACCAAAACTATCAGAAGCCAGTGATCAGATACTGTAGGTGCCTCTCCCTTGGATGTGTTATGTGATAGCCAGGAACTTAACAAGATTCAACCTGAATTACCATTCCAATCAACTATGCAAATTTCGTTGCTAAAAGTTGGGCATAGGACAATTTTGACTTTAAGCATAAAGAAGTTTTAAAGAAAGAAATTCATGATCATACATCATGAATAGATGCTAAGAAATCATAAAAACATGTGAAACGACAACAGAAATCAACCGAAGACAAAAACTGTAGAAATCTAAAAAAAAAAAAAGACCTAATTCCGTCGCCAATTTTCGACTTAACCTTAGATAAGAAAATATTTACATCCAAATAACAAAACATATATGGTTGGAAAGAGAATGAAGAGAGCTTTCCAACAAGCTGTTATTTGCAGGGATCCAATGAACGATAAGAGAGTTATACTGGTTTAAAATTTCAGCGAATTTTGGCGGCTATAGGGAGATGTAGGGTTTTAGACTTATACGAATTTTTTATGTTTTCTCTGAATGATTTTTGTGAGGTTGGCTTCTTATTTATAATGAATGGGTATAGAATTATGATTATCACTTTTAAAATTTTATTAAAAATAAGATAATTACTAGATAATAAAATTCTTTAATTATCTTCCCCTATTCTTAGGGATTTTAATCTCTAAGGCAATTATCTATCTATAAGGACTCAGATTAAAGGGAATTTAAACCAGAATTAACTACCATACCACTCTTACAAATCTCAACCATCACACATCTTTTCTTTCAGGGAAAAATCGTCTTTTCACCTGCACTGGCTTCTGGACTTCTAGGACTCAAAATTTGGGGTCTCACAGGCTGGAAGCCTTGTCCTTGTGTGGCTTGGATGTCTTGTCCTTGTGTGGCAGGATGAATAGGTTTTCTGATTAGCTTGTGTGCTAACCTTTAAGCCTTTGTTTAGTAAACCTTGGACGACATAGGTGGAAGGGAATGACATTTCCTTCTTTCTAGTGTCGAGAGTAATCTAATGAGTTTTACTTGCCTGTGTACTTCTGATTTTCGAACGTGTTGTAGTCCACCTTCAGCCTTAGTCTTGGCCTTGTCCCTTTGATTGATTCTTGAATTGTGTGATACCCATAGTTGTGTAGGGATGATCTGATGTTGTTCGGGAGATTTGTGTTTAAGATGTCTGTAGATCTTATGATGTTGTGACCATAATGAGATTCTTGTAATCTCATTCTATTGTAGTCAACATTTCTCAGGTTTAGGTACAACCACTGTCCGTGGTACCACTGTGTGAGATCATGGCTGCACGGCGGGGCGATATCGCATCACATTTGCATACCTATTCCTTGATTATTTGCGCATATAACATGAATTATGATTAGACTACTTTCTGGTTTTTCAAGATGCCTCCTTTACTTGTTGTGTCCGATTTATGTTCGGGGTTAACTTGCTGGATATTTGGATCCCCATGGGACTTGTGTGTTGTGGATTCATTGATTTTATTTAAAAACTTCCGTTGATATTTCATTCACTCTGTTTGAAACCAGAATAGTTGTCCAATATCAGGCTCCAATTGTTGATAAACATAAAGAATGTACATGCTAAAAATCGAGAATTTGATGAGTAAGCCTTGTGATATTCATATAGGTGCTGATTCTTTGGCTTGTTTGGGTTTCACGGTGGTAAGGGCCCAAATCAGAGCAACTAATGATAGGTTAGGAGTTAGGGTTGTTATAGTTAGGACCAAAATTAAGGCTCAGGGTGGACTACAAACACCTCCGAAAATCAGAAGTACACAGGCAGGAAAACACATCAGGTTACTCTCGGCAGTAGGAAAAAGAAAGGCCATCCCATTCCACTTGTGTTGTCCAAAGCTTTGCTTCTCAAAGGTTAAAGGGTTAGCACACAAACTAATCAGCAATCCTATTCATCTTGTTAGCACACAGAACAAGGCATCTATCCAGCACACAAGACTAGGCATACTAACCAGTACATAGGATTAGGGCATCTTGCCAGCACACATGACAAGGCATCTAGCCAGCACAAAGGACTAGGCATTTAGCTAGCACAAAGGACTAGGCATCTAGCCAGCTCAGGCTGGGGATTTCCACCCATACCAGTAAGAGCCTCCCCTCTCCCACGGAGCATCAGCGCTTACCTCGAATGGCCACCAAAAAGAGATCCTGACACACAAACATGTACAAGCACACACAGGCAAGCATAGAGAACAATACCATAACAAGGTATTCTCAATCATGTTAGAACGCAATCAGCATGTTCAATACCTACAACACATGAAAATTAGGCACACATAACCTATCTCAAGGGTTTTATATAGCCTAAGTATTCATATCTCAATCTGCAATTCATGTATTCACCATACAATACATCTGCAATTCATGTATACACCTTACAATACATTGGCATGCAATAATAACAAAGGTGTGCATCATAAACAACAAACAAACAACAAGGATTTCTGGAGAAACCGGTTAGGTATATATCCTAGCTCTCTTTCTCTGAACAAGAAGCTATTCCTTTGCCTTTATTTAATAGTTCCGAACCACCTATAGCATTATAAAGCAAAACCTAAACCAAACTAAGCATGCATACTCAATAAGTAAGTAAATACCCTATTTCATTATCAGTTCCACTTACCAAACCTATCAGAAACTAGTGATCAGATGCCGGAAGTGCTTCCCCCTTGGATGTGTGATGTGATAGCCAAGAACTTAACAAGATTCAACTTGAGTTATCATCCCAATTAACTATACATATTTCGGCACTAAGCATAAGACACAAGACAAATTGTGATTTCATGCATACATGGTGTAAGGGTTGCGATTTCATCTTAACAAAGGAGGATTAGGTGTTTATAACTTGTACAGTCAAAAGAAACAAGATCAGAATCCTATAGGTTAATCAATTGATCAAGATAGGCAACAATAAGGCAAGGATAAGGCATACTGATTTCATGTATAGAGAAGATTCAAATAATGAATTCATGATTTTACAATATGAATAGATGCTAAACAATCATATGAACAAAAGCAACAATAATAGAAATCAACTGAAGGCAGATTCACACAATTTTGAAATAATCCTGCCGAATTATTACCTAACTTATGACAACGAAAAACTAACCTTTAGAAAAAAAACTAATATTTTTTGAAATAGAAAAGAAAGAGCTTTCCAACAAGCTATTATTTGTAAGAATCTGACAAAGGATGAGAGAGTTATGCTTGTTTGAAGTTTAAGCAAAATTTCGACAACAATAAGGAGGTGTAGGGTTTTTGTTTGGACAAATTTTGTGTATTTTCTATGTAAGTTTTAAGTGTGGCCGGCTTCCTCTTTATATAGGTGGTTATGGGATCAATTTCCCTACTTTAAAGGCTAGATTAAAGTAAGATAATTAACAGAATTAAATTTTATAATTATCCTTTCTTAATTTTAGGGATTTTATTTTTTAGGGTAATTATCAACCAATAAAGAACCAAATTAAAAAGAATTAATACCAGAAATAATTACTAGAAATTCCTTACCAATTTCGGCCGTCACACATCCTTTTCTTCAAGGAAAAAATAGTCTTTTCACCTACATTGGCTTATGGACTTCTAGGACTCAAAATTCGGGGTATCATATTCACTGTTCGTGGTACTAGTATGAGAGATTAAAGCTGCATGGCAGGGCGATGTCGCATTATATTTGAGCATCTGTTTATTGATTACTTGAGGATATAACATGAAGATTGATTGTACCACTTTCTGGTTTTTAGAATGTCTCCTTTGTTTGATTGTTTTGAAAACTTACTAGTGATTTACTAACTAGATTTTTAGATCCCTATGGAACTTGTGTTGTGGTTCCTTTGATTAATCATGAAGTCCTCCGCTGATGATTTATTCACTCTGTATGAATCCAAATTGTTTGTCCAAAGCTAACATGCTCCAAAATTTACAAACTTTATGAATGAACATACTAAAATTCAGAAATTAGATGGTTAAGCCTTGTAGGATTCAGATAGGTCCTGGTTTTGGACTTGTTTGGGTTTCACGATAGTAAGGGTCCTAATAGGAGAAAACTCAAGAATAGGGGTCCTTACATTGATGCTCGATCTTCACTTGTTGGCATACAAGGCATCGTGCAACGAACTCAGCAAAGTGATGCTTCATATTCAGCCACCAGTATTATTCCTTCATGTCTCAGTATATCTTGGTACTACCAGGATGAATAACAAACTTCGAATTGTGAGATTCGGACATAATCAGATTGCAAACATCAATATCTTATGGCACCCATACTCGGTTTCTAGAGACAAGAACTCCATCATCTCTGATTCTGAAATCACAACCGCGGCATCAATACCATTAGCTAATTGCTGCCGAATTTCAGTCAATTTCTGGTCTTCGGATTGCTGATTTCAGATCTCTTCCAACAAAGTAGGCTTGACTTCAATTCGGACCAACAACGAACCAAAAAAATCACTGCCATGATACATACACATAGCTCTCGAGCAACATAGGCATATAGCGTGCACTCATATAGGCTAGAACAATTGGAGGAGGAGAATGGGTCTTCTGGTTTAAGGCATCAGCAACAACATTTGCTTTCTCGAGATGGTACTCGATAATCACATCATAATCTTTAATCAACTCCATCCATCTTCGTTGTCTCATATTCAACTCCTTATGCGTAAGGAGATACTTCAAATTTTTTTGATCGGTGAAGATTCTGAACATCTCACCATATAGGTCGTGCTATATATTCAATGCAAATGAGAGCTACAAGCTCCAAATCATATGTAGGATAGTTGCTCTCATACAGATGCAACTATCAGGAAGCATAGGCAGCGAATTTCCCATCTTGCATCAACATGCATCCAAGTCTGGATTTTGATGCATCCCTGTAAACCACATACTCTTTTCCACTGACCAGTAAAGTAAGATTAGGTGTGGTCACCAATCTGGTTTTTAGTTCTTCAAAACTTTGCTAGCATTTCTCGTTTCACATGAACGGCCCTTCTGCATCAGTTTTGTCGAAGCTCCGCCAAACAATGAGAAATTCTCCACAAAGCAACGGTACTATCCAATTAGGCCAACAAAATTTCAATCTTCAAATATAGTCCACGGGGGTTCTAAAACAACTACGACTTCAATCTTCTTTGGATCAACAAGAACACCAAGGGAAGAAACAACAAAGCCAAGGAAACCAACTTCACATAACCAGAATTTGCATTTGGAGTACTTTGAAAATAGGTGTCGATCCCTCAAAATATTCAGCACAATCCGCAAGTGTTCAGCATGCTCCTCTTTCGATTTTGAGTAAATCAAAATGTCGTCGATAAAAACTATCATGAATAAGTCCAGGAACTCTTAGAACACTATATTCATCAAGTCCATGAATACTACTGGAGAATTTGTCAAACCGAATGGCATAACCAGAAATTCATAGTGGCCATATCGCGATCTGAATGCAGTTTTTGGAATATCAGCTTCACGAACACATAACTGATGATATCCTGATCTGATATCGATCTTGGAAAACACGACTGGACTTTGGAGCTGGTCGAACAAGTCATCAATTCATGGTAGAGGATATCTATTCTTCATAGTCACACGATTCAGCTGCCAGTAGTCGATGCACAACCTCAATGAACCATCTTTCTTCTTCATGAACAAGACAGGTGCTCCCCAAGGTGACACACTGGGTCAGTTGAAACCACAATCCAGCAAATCTTCCAATTGCATCTTCAATTTCTTCATTTCTATAAGAGCTATACGATATGGAGGAATGGAAGTCAGATTTGTACCCGACACTAACTCAATGTCAAATTCAACTTCCCTTACTGGTGGCAATCTGGCTATGTTTTCTGGAAACACATCCAGAAATTCATGGACTAATAGAATAGAATCAATATCTGAAGATTCTTTGGATATGTCATACATATGTATGAGATACACAGTATATCCTTTGCTGATCAATCACCTTGCATCGAGCTAGGAAATCATGCAAGTTGGAACAACTCACCTGTCACCTTAAAAACAGAATTCGGAACCATCTGGAAGGCTAAACCACAAACGTTTGGTGAAATACTCCATTCGGGCTTGATACTTTGCCAAAAAATCCATGCTTAAGATCACATCCAGCTCTCGGATGTCCATTGGAATCAGCTCCACTTCATGCACAATAGAACCCATACATACTGCACAACCGATGTAGACTAGATCACAAGTGAATTGCACTCCCAAAGAGGTCAGAACCTCAATAGGAGTAGATAGGGGAGACAAAGGCCGATCTGAACTTAGTGTTAATCTTGGACTCATAAAATGATCTATTCATTTTGGGATCTAATAATGCTTCAGTATTTTATAAAAATACTGAAATACTACTTGTAACCACATCTAAGTTTGCTTCGGCATTAGCCAATGTGAACAATCTCGTGGGCCTGGGTTGTGCCTCAGTGGTAGATCTGCTAGGTGATCCTCCAGGTGCACAGGCTGATGGTTTAGTGGGATTGGCATACCCACCTCACCTTGCATTTGGTACACTTGTGATATGTCTTCGTTTAGGACACTCCCTCTGAATATGTCCCATTTCTCCATTGTTATAGCATCGTTGTGGCTGTGAACTCCATATGGATCCATTAGAATTAGGACCAGAGAAATTCTTCCTAAAATTACTTCTATTGCCATTGTCCTTTGGAGGATATGACCTCAAGGGATAGGGTCCCATATGTCGATTGAATTTGGAACCACGTCGGTATGATCCACCATAGCTTGATGCGGGAGGCTTCTTGCAAATTCTGCATAGGTATTGTGCCCACAATCGTTTTGAGATTGGTACTCAGCCCATCTTGGGAATTGTCTTGTGAGCTGAAAAGGTGTGCGATCCTCGTCAAGTGCAAAACATGATAGCTCCCTTAATTATTTCTTGTACTCTAGCACCAAATGGGAGCCTTGCTCAAGCTTGTAGAAAGCTTGTCGTTGCTTATTCTTGTGGAACTAGATGTAGAACCTTTCGTTCAATTCATGCTGGAATATCTCCCAGTAAGGCAAAGGATCTTTGAACCACAATCTCACAGCTGTCCACCATGCAAGGACTTCTCTATCAAGTAGGAAAGTGGCGATGGAAACCTTATAATCATCAGAGATACATAGGAACAAGGATATGCGGCATATATTATCAATCCACTCACGGGCTGCAATGGCACCTACTAAACTGTGAAGTATTTACATCCTAGCTGATGGACTTCCTTCAGCAACTTCGTAATAACAATCAGAAGTCTCTTGGCTTCTTTCGGATAAGCTGGTTGGACAGGCTCAAATGTAGGCATAGGATCTTCTACAGGTGGTGCGGGCGAAGGAGCATTCTGGAATTGGGTTTCCATTTGCTATTGGTTCATAGCAATTCCTTGCAACACATTCAGTATTTGTGCCATTACGGGATCCATGGCTGATGCGGATGGTGCCGTTGGTGCTTCAGGTTTAGGTTAGTTTTCGGGCTCAGCTTGCCCTTCCTAATCATCTTGTGCAATCGGCTCATTCTGCTCATTTGGTTGCTATTTGGCTTGGGCTTCATACCTAAACCGACAATCCCTATGTACATTCTACCTTGCGATACTAAACAAACACACAAGGTCACTCAATACATAATCCAAATACGAAACCGAGGAAACAAAATGGAACCTTGCGGGGAGTTGTACACTAGATGGTATGCATATGCTGAAATACAAAACACACATGCACAATCTTGTACTCTAGTACTGAACAGGTGCCTTGCTCAAGCTTGTAGAAAGCTTGTTGTTGCTCACTCTTGTTGAATTGGATGCAGAACCCTTCGTTAAATTTATGCTAGAATTCCTCCCAAGAAGGCAAACGATCACCAAACCACAAACTCATAGCTGTCGACCATGCATGGGCTTCTTTCAAGTAGGAAAATGGTGATGGCAACCTTATAATCATTAGAGATACATAGGAACAAGGATATATGGCATATGGTATCAATCCACTCACGGGCTGCAGTGGCATCTACTAAACTGTGAAATCTTTGCATGTGAGACCCTGAATTTTGAGTCCTAGAAGTCCAGAAGCCAGTGCAGGTGAAAAAACCATTTTGCTCCTGAAGAGAAGGATATGTGATGGCTAAATCAGAAAAAAATGTCCAATAATTAATTTTGGTTTTAATTCCTCTTAATCTAGTTCTTTATAGGTTGATAATTACTTTAGAAATCAAAATCTTTAAAATTAAGGAGGGGATCATTACAGAATTTAATTCTGATAATTATCTTACTTTAATCAAGCCTTCAAAATAAAAATTTTAATCTCATAACCACCTTATATAAATAGGAAGACAGCACCACAAAAATCTTAAAAAGAAAACACACAAAATTCGTAAAACCTAAAAACCTTACACCTCCCAATTTCTACCAAAATGGAACTTCAAATCAGTATAACTCTTTCATCCTTTGTTGGATTATTGCAAATAATAGCTTGATGGAAAGCTTTGTTCATCCTCTTTCCAACCATCTTTGGTTTATCATATAGAGTTTAGCTTTTCTTTGTCGAAAGTTAAATCATATTTCAGCGGAATTGCCAAAATCTGCTTGAACTTCAAAATAGAATAACTCTCTCGTCTTTTGTCAGATTCTTGCAAATAATAGTTTTTTCGAAAGCTCTCTTCATACTATTTCCAAAAATTTTGGGTTTTTTGTCTAAAGGTTAATTTTTTCTGACAAAAGTTAAATCATATTTTGGTGGGATTAGGTTTTAAGATTGCGTGATTCTGTCTTCAATTGATTTATGTTGTTGTTCCTCTTGTTCGTACGATTGTTTGGCATCTATTCATGTTATAAAATCATTAATTCATTTTTTTAATCTTTTTTATACATGAAATAAGTATGCCCTACCCTTTCCTTATTGTTGCCAATCTTGATCAATTGATTAACCTATTGGATTCCGATTATGTTTCTTTTGATTGTATAAGTTATAAACAATTATTCCTTCTTTGTTAACATGAAATCGCGACCCTTACACCTTGCTAACATGAATCACAAATTGTCTTGTGTCCTATGCTTATTGCCAAAATATACATAGTTAAATTGGTGTGGTAATTCAGGTTGAATATTGTTAAGTTCTTAGCTATCACAACACACATCTAAAGGGGAGGCACCTACGGTATTTGACCACTGGTTTCTGATAGGTTTGGTGAGCGGAATTGGTAAGGAAATAGGGTACTTACTTGGTTATTGAGTATGCAAGCTTAGTTTTGTTTTGTCTTTGCCTTGTGAAGCTATAGGTGGTTCGAATTAAATAACGGCAAAGGAATAGCTTTTTGTTCTGAGACAAGAATGGTAGGATCTATGTCTCATCGGTTTCGACAAAGATCCCTATTTTTTGTTTGTTATTATTGCATGCGAATTGATTGTAGGATATGTTCATGAATCATGGATTGAGATATGAATCCTATAGGCCATACCGAACCCTTGAGTTAGGTTTTGACTTCCTGAATTGCATATAATTGTCTTCTAATATAATTGAGATACCCTGTTATGGTATTATGCTTTGTACTTGCTTGTGTGTGCTTGTACATGTTTGTGTGTCAGGATTCTATCCAATGGCCATTCGGGGTAAGAGCAGATAATCCTTGAGAGAGGGGAGGCTCTTACTGATATGAGAGTTGTATGGGTGGCAATCCCTAGCATGCCTACGCTGGAAGCCTTGTCCTTATGTGGCTTGGATGCCTGGTCCTTGTGTAGCTGGAAGCCTTGTCCTTGTGTGGCTTGGATGTCTTGTCCTTGTGTGACAGGATTAATAGGTTTGCTGATTAGCTTGTGTGCTAACCTTTTACCCTTTGTGCAGTAAACCTTGGAGAACACAAGTGGAAACGGATGACCTTTCTTTCTAGTGACGAGAGTAATCTAATAAGTTTTACCTACCTGTGTACTTCTGATTTTCAGAAGTGTTGTAGTCCACCCTCAGCCTTAGTTTCGGCACTATCCCTTTGATTGATTCTTGAATTGCGTGATACCCATAGTTGTGTAGGGATTATCTGATGTTGTTTAGGAGATTTGTGTTTAAAATTTCTGTAGATCTTATGATGTTGTGACCCTACTGAGATTCTTGTAATCTCATCCTATTGTATTCACCATTTTTTTCAGGCTAACGTACATCCACTGTCAGTGGTACCAGTGTGTGAGATCAAGGCTGCAGGGCGAGGCGATATCGCATAACATTTGCATACCTGTTCCTTGATTGCCTACGCATATAACATGAATTATGATTAGACTACTTTCTGTTTTTTCAAAATACCTTCTTTACTTGTTGTGTCTGATTTATGTTGAAGGTTAAGTTGCTAGATATTTGGATCCTTATGGGACTTGTGTGTTGTGGATTCATTGATTTTATATAAAGACTTCCGCTGATATTTTTTTCACTCCGTATGATACTAGAATACTTGTCCAATATCATGCTCCATTTGTTGATAAACATAAAGAATGTACATGCTAAAAATCGAGAATTTGATGAGTAAGTCTTGTGGGATTCAGATAGGTCCTGATTCTTGAGCTTGTTTGGGTTTCATGGATGTAAAGGTCTTAATCAGAGCCATTAATAATAGGTTAGGAGTTAGGGCTGTCACAAGTTTTGGTAGCGGAGCATGGTTTATGGAATATAATTGGTTATATGCTAATTTGTTTGTTGATTTTTTTTTTGTAGGTAAGAACATGCGCACACACTCACTCACTTAGGGGCTCATACCGAAAGTGAATGATAATATGCTAAAAAAAATTGATTTAAATGACGAGAATGATAATTTGATTTGCTTTGTGTTTATGTATGTTCTTATGCCTGGTATGCCTTGATGTGTATTGGTGAATGTTTGATGTGTTTCTTGTAATGACCCTAACTCCAAACCTATTATTAATTGCTCTGATTAGGGCCCTTACCGCCGTAAAATCCAAACAAGCCCAAGAACCAAGACCTATCTGAATCCCACAAGGCTTACTCATCAAATTCTCGATTTTTAGCATGTACATTCTTTATGTTTATCAACAATTGGAGCATGATATTGTACAAGTATTCTGTTATCATACAAAGTAAATGAAATATCAGTAGAAGTCTATAAATAAAATCAGTGAATCCACAACACACAAGTCCCATAGACATCCAAATATTCAGCAAGTTAACCTCCAACATAAATCGGACACAAGTAAAGAATAAATCTTGAAAAAAAAGAAAATACTCCAATCATGATTCATGTTATATGTGCAGGCAATCAAGGAACAAATATGCAAATATGATGCGATATCCCCCTGTCATGCAGCCTTCACCTCACAGACTGGTACCACGGATAGTGCATGTACCTAAGCTTGAAAAATGGTGAATACAACAGGATGAGATTACAAGAATCTCAGTAGGGTGGGTCACAATATCATAAAATCTACAGAAATCTTAAACACAAATCTCCCGAACAACATCATATTATCCCTACACAACTATGGGTATCATGCAATTCAAGAATCAATCAATGGGATAGGGCCGAAACTATGTCTGAGGGTGGACTACAACACTTCCAAAAATCAGAAGTACACAGGCAAGTAAAACTCATCAGTTTACTCTCAGCACTAGAAAGAAGGAAAGGTCATCCCCTATCCCCTATGTTGTCCAAAGTTTACTCCACAAAGGGTCAAAGGTTAGCACACAAGCTAATCAACAAACCTATTTCTCCAGCCACACAAGGACAAGACATCCAAGCCACACTAGGACAAGGATTCCAGCCATGCAAGGACTAGGCATCCAAGCCACGCAAAGACTTTCCTATCTTGCATCAATAAGCATCCAAGTCTGGATTTCGACGCATCGCTGTAAACCACATACTCCTTTCCGAAAATAGGTAAGGTAAGGATAGGTGCGGAAACTAACCGGTTTTTCAGTTCTTCGAAACTTTGCTGGTATTTTAATCTTTCCACACGAATGGCTCACCCTTGCACGTCAGTTTTGTCAATGGTCTGGTAAGCGATGACAAATTCTCCACAAAGCGACAATAGTATCCTACTAAACCAGGGAAACTATGAAATTCGAATGCAGTTCGCGGGGGTTCCCAAGAAACTACGGCTTCGATCTTCTTCGGATCAACTAACATATTGTGGGCGGAAACAACATGGCCAAGGAGACCAACTTCGCGTAACCAGAATTCGTATTTGGAATACTTTGCGAATAACCGCCGATCCTTCAAAACATTCAGCACAAACTGCGAATGCTTAGCATGTTCCTCTTCTGATTTTGAATAAATCAGAAAGTTGTCGATGAAAACTATCACAAATTTATCCAGGAACTCATGGAACATAGGATTCATCAGGTCCATGAACACAGCTGGTGCATTGGTCAAACCGAATGGCATAACCAGAAATTCGTACTGGTCATATCACGATCTGAATGTGGTCTTCGGAATATCAGCGTCATGAACTCAGAATTGATGGTATCCAGATCTGAGATTGATATTGGAGAACACGGCTGCACCCTAGAGTTGTCTGAACAAATCATCGATGCATGGAAAAGGGTACTTGTTCTTCACGGTCAAACAATTCAACTGCCGATAGTCGATGTATAATCGCAGCGATCCATCTTTCTTCTTTACGAAAAAAGACAAGTGTTCCCCCAAGGTGACACACTAGGTCGGACGAAACCACAATCCAGCAAATCTTCCAATTATGGTTTTAGTTCCTTCATTTCCACAAGAGCCACACGATACGGAGAATTGGAAATCGGATTCGTATTAGGCACTAACTCAATGCCGAATTCCACTTCCCTTGCTGGTGGTAAACCGGCTATGTCTTCTGGAAATTTATGAACCACTGGAACAGAATCCAGATCCAAAAATTCTTTAAAAATATCATGTACGTGCGCAAGGTACGATGTACATCCTTTGTTGATCAATCGTTTTGCATCAATCCAAGAAATCATACAAGTTGGAACAACTCACCTATCACCTTCAAAACAGTACTCGGCACCATCAGGAAAAATAAACCACACACGTTTGGCGAAACACTCCATACGGGCTTGATATTTCGTCATTTAGTCCATGCCTAAGATTACATTCAGCTCTTGGTCCAACGGATTTAGATCCATTTGAAGAACATTTGGATCTATACATACAACACAGCCGATGTAGACTAGATCACAAATTAGTTGTTCTCCCAAAGGAGTTAGAACCGCAATACGAGGAGTTAAGGGAGATAGAGGTCCATTCGTGCTAAGTGCTATCTTTGGACTTACAAATGATCTATTTGCTCCAGGATCTACTAATACTTTAGCATTTTGAGAAAAGACTGAAATAGTACCTGTCACGACATCAAAACTAGCCTTGGCATCAATTAGGATGAATAGCCTTGTTGGTCTTTGTTACGCCCCACTTGTGGATCCATTGGGTGGTCCTCCTGGAGCGCACGTTGGCAGCTTGGTAAGGTTAGCATACCCACCTCGGCCTGCACTAGGTGCGCCTATGATACGTCTCGGCTTCTGGCATTCCTGCTTAATGTGCTCTATTTCACCACAATTGTAACATCAATATTGATGAGAATTCCACGTAGACCCATTGGAATTCGAACCAGAAAAGTTCTTCTTGTTATTACTTCCATTGTTATTAATTTTTTTAGGATAGGACTTTAAAGGATAGGGTCTCGTACGCCAATTAAATTTCGAATCTCACTTGAAGGATCAGCCACTAGTGGCTGCAGATAGCTTCTTGATATGCAAGATCTTTTCGGCTTTAGTTGCGGCAATAATTAGTTGTTGCAAATTTTATACCAGTGTTGTACCAATGATGGTTTTGAGTTCGGTACTCAGCCCATCTTGAAATTATCTCACAAGCTGGTATGGTCAGCGATCCTCTTCAGGTGCAAATCGGGACAACTCCCTTAATGCCTTCTTGTATTCCAGCACCAAACGGGTGCCCTGTTCAAACTTGTAGAAAGCTTGTCGCTGCTCATTTTTATGGAATCTCGTATAGAAACTTTCGTCTAATTCATACCGAAATTCCTCCCATGTAGGCAGACGATCACCAATTGTAAGCTCACAGCTGTCCACCATGCGAGGCCTTCTCCCTTAAGTAGGAAAGTGGCGATGGCAACCTTGTCATCATCCAAGATATGTAAGAACAAGAACACTCGGCATAAGGTGTTGATCTATTCACGACCAGAAACAGCTCCAGTTGAACCATTGAAATCTTTACATCCTAATTGTCGAGCTTCCTTCAACAACTTAGTAATCAGGATGGGAAGTCTCTCGGCTTCCTTGGGATGCACCGGCTGTACAGGTTTAAGTGGAGGAATAGGTTCTTCCACAGGCGCGGGTGCAGGAGCATTTTGAAATTGCACCTCCATACTTCTCTGATTCCCAGAAACTCCTTGCAATACGTTTAGAATTTGGGCCATCACATGATCAATAGCTGGTGCCTCAGGTTGGTTTTTGGGTTTAGCTTGCACTCCCTGCTTAGTTTGTGCATTCGGCTCTTCTTGCTTAATAGGTTGCTGTTCGGCCCGAAACTCATACCTACCCCATCGATCTCTTGTAGCATTCGACCTTTCCATACTATACAAGCATACGATTGTTATATAACACTTAACTAAATAGGATACTAGGAAAAGAAATGGTACCTGGTGGAGAGGCGTGCACCAGACGATACACATATGCTGGAAAACAATATATAAATTTTGGAAATCATATGCACACATGTAAATGCCTACTCATCACTCATATCATCGTACATATGTACTCTCGGAAATCATCATCAAGCATTAAGCAAGCATGGATTCACACAATACATATTCGGCAACCATGCAAACTCACACCCTATGCATTCGGCAATACACATCAGCAGTCATGCGCAAATACATTTGGCAACATAAAAATCACATAGGGACACTTGGTAATATGCCCCAACGACATACACATTCTCGACAATGACAAGAAACACAGCAAACATTCACCGAAATAAATCAAGGCATACCAGGCATAAGAACATACATAAATAAACAGCAAATCAAATTATCATTCTCATCATTTAAAACGATTCCTTTTTAGCATTAGTTCACTTTGGGTACTAACCCCTAAATGAGTGTGTGTGTGCGCACATTCTTACCTACAAACACAAAATCAACAAACAAGTTAGCATATAACCAATTATATTCCTTAAACCATGCTCCGTTACAAAAATTTGTAACGACTCTAACTCCTAACCTATTATTAATTACTCTGATTAGGGTTCTTACTGTCATGAAACCCCAAAAAGCCCAAGAACCATGACCTATCTGAATCCCACAAGGCTTACTCATCAAATTCTAGATTTTTAGCATGTACATTCTTTATGTTTATCAACAATTGGAGCATGATATTCGACAAGTATTCTGGTATCATACGGAGTGAATGAAATATCAGCGGAAGTCTTTAAATAAAATCAATGAATCCACAACACACAAGTCCCATAGACATCCAAATGTCCAGTAAGTTAACCTCCAACATAAATCGAACACAACAAGTAAAGAAGGAATCTTGAAAAACCAGAAAGTAGTCCAATCTTAATTCATGTTATATGCACAGACAATCAAGGAACAGCTATGCAAATGTGATGCGATATCACCGCGTCGTTCAGCCATGATCTCACACACTTGTATCAGGGACAATGGATGTACCTAAGCCTGAAAAATGGTAAATACAACAGGATGAGATTACAAGAATCTCAGTAGGGTCACAGCATCATAAGATATAAAGAAATTTTAAACACAAATCACCCGAACAAAATCAGATCATCCCTACACAACTATGGGTACCATGCAATTCAAGAATCAATCAATGGGATAGGGCCGAAACTAAGTCTGAGGGTGGACTACAACACTTCCGAAAATCAGAAGTACACAGGCAAGTAAAACTCATCAGTTTACTCTCAGCACTAGAAAGAAGAAAAGGTCATCCCCTCTCACCTATGTTGTCCAAGGTTTACTCCACAAAAGGTCAAAGGTTAGCACACAAGCTAATCAACAAACCTATTCCTCCAGCCACACAAGGACAAGACATCCAAGCCACACAAGGACAAGGATTCCAGCCACGTAAGGACCAGGCATCCAAGCCACACAAGGACAAGGCTTCCAGCGCATGCATGCTGGGGATTCCCACCCATACTACTCCTATACCAATAAGAGTCTCTCCTATTCCAAGGAGCATCAGTGCAACTTCGAATAGCCATCAGAATATAATCCTAACACACAAACACGTACAAGCATACACAAGCAAGTATAAAGCAAAATACCACAACAGGGTATCTTCAATCATGTCTAAACACAATTATATACAATTCAGGCACTCAAAACCTAACTCAAGGGTACGGTATGGCCTATAGGATTCATATCTCAATCTGTGATTCATGCACATATCCTACAATCAATTCACATTCAATAAAAATAAAGGCAAGTTTTGAAAATAACAAACAAACAACAGGGATCTCTGGAGAAACTGATGAGGCATAGATCCTACCTCTCTTGTCTTAGATCAAGAAACTGTTTCTTTTCCCTTATTTAATAATTTTGAACCACCTATAGAATCATAAGGCAAAGACAAAATCAAAATAAGCATGCATACTCAATAACCAAGTAAGTACCCTATTTCCTTACCAATTCCACTCACCAAACCTATCAGAACCAAGTGGTCAGATGCCATAGGTGCCTTCCCTTTGGATGTGTGATGTGATAGCCAAGAACTTAACAAGATTCAACCTGAATTACCACCCCAATTTAACTATGTATATTTCGGTACTAAGCGTAAGACACAAGATAATTTGTGATTTCATGTTAGCAAGGTGTAAGGGTTGTGATTTCATGTTAACAAAGAAGGATTAAGTGTTTATAACTTATACAATCAAAAGAAACAAGATCGAAATCCAATAGGTTAATCAATTGATCAAGATAGGCAACAATAGGGCAAGTGTGAGACCCAGCCCGTAGGGGAGGGTCAGGTTACCAAATCCCACATCGGAAAGGAGCAGGGGAGGTCTTGGGCTTATATGTGTTGTGTGATGGTATCATTTGTAACAAGATGCATCTTTTGGGTCCTGTGGTTGTAAGCCCAACTGAGCGTTGCAGTTGTGATCCATCACACACACATACACGTCCGGGCCCGCTGGGTCGAGGGTCCGGGGGCCGGGTCGTGACAAATGGTAGCGGAGCCAGGTTCGTTCCCTCTTCCGAGTGGGCTTGGGCCGTGTTGTGTGTTCACAATTGGGCCTGTGAGTTAAGGCCCATGGAAGTTACGTTTGGCTCTCCTCGTGAGGACATGAGGTCTATAAGGAGAGCAGATTGTGAGACCCAGCCCATAGGGAGGGGTCAGGTTACCCAATCCCATATCGAAAAGGAGCGGGGAAGGTCTTGGGCTTATATGTGTTGTATGATGGTATTATTTGTAACAAGATGAATCTTTTGGGCCCTGTAATTATAAGCCCAACTAAGCGTTGCAGTTGTGATCCATCACACGCACATACACGTCCGGGCCCGCTAGGCCTAGGGGCCGGGGGCCGGGTCGTGAGAAATGTGGTAACGAAGACCTCCCCTGCTCCTTTCCGATGTGGGATTGGGTAACCTGACACCTCTATAGTCTGGGTCTCACAATCTTCCCTCCTTATAGACCTCGTGTCCTCACGAGGGGAGCCCAAACGTAACTGACTTGGGCCCAAACATGAACACACAACACGGCCCAAGCCTACTCGAAAAAGGAAGGAGATCGGCTCCGCTATAATTTATCACGACCCGGTCCCCAGGCCGTCGGCCCAGCGGGCCCGGACGTGTATATGTGTGTGATGGATCACAACTGTAATGCTCAGTTGGGCTTATAACCATAGGGCCCAAAAGATGTATCTTGTTACAGATAATACCATCACACAACACATATAAGCCCAAGACCTCCCCTGCTCCTTTCCGATGTAGGATTGGGTAACCTGCCCCCCCTACGGGCTGGGTCTCATAGCAAGGGTAGAGCATACTGATTTTATGTTTAGAAAATAATCAAAGGATGAATTCATGATTTTACAACATGAATTGATGCCAAACAATCATACAAACAAGAGGAACAACAACAAAAATCAATTGAAGATAGAATCACATAGTCTTGAAACCTAATCCCACCGAAATACGATTTAATTTTTTACAAAGAAAAGCTAGCCTTCAGAAGAAATACCCTATATGGCTGGAAATAGGATTAAGAGAACTTTCCAATAAGCTATTATTTGCAAGATTTTGACAAAGGACTAGAGAGTTATGCTTTTTTGAAGTTCAAGCAGATTTTGGCAATTCTGTCAAAATACAATTTAACTCAACTAAGAAAACCTAACCTCCAGACAATAAACCAATAATGGTTTGAAAGATCATGAAGAGAGCTTTCCAACAAGCTAGTATTTGTAAAAATCCGCCAAAGGATGAGAGAGTTATGCTGATTTAAAGTTCCAGCAGGTAAGGAAATTTTAAGAATTTTAAGGTCTCACATCCTCCCCTCCTTAGAAAAATTTCATCATCGAAATTTTAACACAAGTACCTAAGAAAACAGGTAAGGAGATTTTGCATGCATAGATTCCTCAGTCTCCCAAGAATATTCCTCAATTTGGCCATTATGCCAAACAACTCGTACCATAGGCATGCTTCGATTACGAAGCTGTCGAACTGACCTATCTAGTATGGCAACTGGCTGTACGGGATAGAATAGGTCTTTTGCAACTTCAACTGGAGGTTCTTCAAGCACATGGGTAGGGTCTCGCACATATTTTCTCAACATTGAAACATGAAACATGTTTTGAATTCTTTCCATATTTGGAAGTAAGGAAAGTCGGTATGTAACAGGGCCGATCCTCTCGACAACGTTATACTGACCAATGTAACGAGGTGCTAGCTTACTTGGATGCTGAAAATGAAGGACTCCTTTCCATGAGGTGACCATCAAAAACACGTTGTCACCTACCATAAATTCCAGCTCCCTTCGTCGATTATCAACGTAGTTTTTCTCCCGATCCTAGGTTATTTTTAGTCGATGTTGATTCAAGTTCAACTGCTCCATTGCTTGATCAATCAATTCCAGATTGTCTAGGCGTCTGTTGCTTACTTCATTCCAGAAAATGGGAGTTCTACAACATCTCCCATATAATGCTTTATAAGGTGCCATACTGATACTTACATGAAAACTATTGTTGTCAGCAAATTCTGCCAACGGCAGGCATCGATCCCAACAGGCATGCTGGTCCAACAAACTCGCACATAGCATGTCTTCGAGTGTTTGAATCGTCCTTTCTGATTGACCATCGGTCTAGGGATGAAATGCTTTACTGAAATTCAATCTCGAACCCAGTGCATTCTAGAATTTCTCCCAAAATCATGAGGTAAAACGAGGGTTATGATCTGAAACGATGGAAACTGGCACTCCATGCAATCGAACAATCTCGTCCAAGTAACAAACAGCTAATTTCTCAGGTGTATCTGTCACACGTATAGGAAGGAAATGTACAGATTTCATCAATCAATCCACGATTACCCAAATGGCATCGTATCCTTGCTGCGATCTAGGAAAACTGGTCACAAAATCCATTGTGACATGCTCCCATTTCCATCCTGGAATCGGAAGTGACTACAGTAGACTCTCGGGTTGTTGATGTTCGATCTTTACTTGTTGACATATGAGGCATCGTGCAACAAACTCAGCAATGTGGCATCTCATGTTTGGCCACGAATACTGCTCCTTTAAATCTCAGTACATCTTAGTGCTTCCAAATTT
Source organism: Passiflora organensis (assembly GCA_019739055.1). Taxonomy (NCBI): domain Eukaryota; kingdom Viridiplantae; phylum Streptophyta; class Magnoliopsida; order Malpighiales; family Passifloraceae; genus Passiflora; species Passiflora organensis. Next base: position 44,994 of record JAEPBF010000247.1, read on the forward strand.
CAATTTGTTTTGGATCCTCTAATTGCTGATTATGAATTTCCACAATCAAGGTCTGCATGACTTCGATTTGTGCCAATAACGATGAAAAAAAATCAGTGCCAATATGCACACGGTTAGCTTTTAAATTCAACAACATAGGCTTGTAATCAGTGCGCATGTAAGCCAAAACCGATGGGGAAGGAGGATGAAACTTTCAGCTGAAGGCATCAGAAACAATATTTACTGTTCTAGGATGATATTCGATGATCAAGTCGTAGTCTTTAATCAGCTCCACCCATCTTTGTTGTCTCATATTTAATTCTTTTTGCGTGAGGAGGTACTTCAAGTTTTTGTGGTTGGTAAAGATTCGACACGTCTTGCTGTATAAGTAATGTCTCCATACAAATGATTTTTCAGTTCTTCAAAACTTCGCTGGTATTAATCGTTTCACACAAACGGCTCACCTTTGCAAGTCAGTTTTGTCAATGCTCCGGCAAGCGATGAAAAATTCTCCACAAAACGACGGTAGTATCCTACTAAACCAGGGAAATTACAAAATTCGAAAGCAGTTCGCGGGGATTCCCAAGCAACTACGGCTTTGATCTTCTTCGGATCAACTAACACACCGTGGGCGGAAACAACATGGCCAAGGAAACCAACTTCGAGTAACCAGAATTCGTATTTGGAGCACTTTGTGAACAACCGCCGATCCTTCAAAACATTCAGCACAAACTACAAATGCTTACCATGTTCCTCTTCCGATTTTGAATAAATCAGAAAGTTGTCAATGAAGACTATCACAAATTTATCCAGGAACTCATGGAACACAGGATCCATCAGGTCTATGAACACAACTGGTGCATTGGTCAAACCGAATGGCATAACCAGAAATTCGTAGTGGTCATATCACGATCTGAATGCGGTCTTCGGAATATTAGCATCATGAACTCAGAATTGATGGTATCCAGATCTGAGATCGATATTGGAGAACACGGCTGCACCCTGGAGTTGTCTGAACAAATCATCGATGCATGGCAAAGGGTACTTATTCTTCACGGTCACACGATTCAACTGCCGATAGTCGTACTAGGCACTAACTCAATGCCGAATTCCACTTCCCTTGCTGGTGGTAAACCGGCTATGTCTTTTGGAAATTTGCAACCACTGGAACAGAATCCAGATCCGAAGATTCTTTAAAAATATCATGTACGTGAGCGAGGTACGATGTACATCCTTTGTTGATCAATCGTTTTGCATCAATCCAAGAAATCATACAAGTTGGAACAACTCACCTATCACCTTCAAAACAGTACTCGGCACCATCAGGAAAAATAAACCACACACGTTTGGTGAAACACTCCATTCGGGCTTGATATTTCGTCAGACAGTCCATGCCTAAGATTACATTCAGCTCTTGAATGTCCAACGGATTTAGATCCACTTCAAGTACATTAGGACCTATACATACAGCACAGCCGATGTAGACTAGATCAGAAATTAGTTGTTCTCCCAAAGGAGTCAGAACCGCAATAGGAGGAGTTAAAGGAGATAGAGGTTGATTCGTGCTAAGTGCTATCTTTGGACTTACAAATGATCTATTTGCTCTGGGATCTAATAATACTTTAGCATTTTGAGAAAAGACTGAAATAGTACTTGTCACCACATCAGAACTAGCGTTGGCATCAATTAGGATGAATAGCCTTGTTGGTCTTGGTTGCGCCTCACTTTTGGATCTGTTGGGTGGTCCTCCTGGTGCGCACGTTGGCAGTTTGGTAGTGTTAGCATACCCACCTCGGCCCGCACTAGGTGCGCCTATGATACATCTCGGCTTCTGGCACTCCTACTTAATGTGCTCCATTTCACCACAATTGTAACATCAATATTGATGAGAATTCCATGTAGACCCATTGGAATTCGAACCAAAAAATTTCTTATTGTTGTTACTTCCATTGCTATTAATTTTTTGAGGATAGGACTTTAAAGGATAGGGTCTCGTACGGCAATTAAATTTCGAATCGCACCTGAAGGATCACCACTAGTGGCTGCGGATAGCTTCTTGATTTGAAAGATCTTTTCGGCTTCAGTCGTGACAATAATTAGTTGTTGCAAATTTTATACCAATGTCATACCAATGATGGTTTTGAGTTCGGTACTCAGCCCATCCTGAAATCGTTTCACAAGCTGGTATGGTGAGCGATCCTCTTCAGGTGCAAATCGGGACAACTCCCTTAATGCCTTCTCGTATTCCAGCACCAAACGGGTGCCCTTTTCAAACTTGTAGAAAGCTTGTCGCTACTCGTTTTTATGAAATGTCGTATAGAACTTTTCGTCTAATTCATACCAAAATTCCTCCCATGTAGGCAGACGATCACCAATCGTAACCTCACAGCTGTCCACCATGCGAGAGCTTCTCCCTTAAGTAGGAAAGTGGCGATGGCAACCTTGTCATCATCCAAGATACGTAAGAACAAGGACACTCGGCATAAGGTGTCGATCCATTCACGACCAGAAACAACTCCAGTTGAACCATTGAAATCTTTACATCCTAATTGTCGAGCTTCCTTCAACAACTTAGTAATCAGGATGGGACGTCTCTCGTCTTCCTTGGGATGCGCCGGCTGTACAGGTTCAAGTGGAGGAATAGGTTCTTCCATGGGCGCAGGTGCAAGAGCATTTTGAAATTGCACCTCCATACTTCTCTGATTCCCAGCAATTCCTTGCAATACGTTTAGGATTTGGGCCATCACATGATCAATAGCTAGTGCCTCAGGTTGGTTTTTGGGTTTAGCTTTCCCTCCCTGCTTAGTTTGTGCATTCCGCTCCTCTTGCTTAATAGGTTTCTGTTCGGCTCGAACCTCATACCTACCCCAACGTTCTCTTGTAGCATTCGACCTTGCCATACTATACAAGCATACGATTGTTACATAACACATAACTAAATAGGATACTAGGAAAAGAAGTGGTACCTGGTGGAGAGGCGTGCACCGGACGATACACATATGCTGGAAAACAATATACAAATTTTTGAAATCATATGCACACATGTAAATGCCTACTCATCACTCATATCATCATACATTTGTACTCTCGGAAATCATCATCAAGCATTAAGCAAGCATGGATTCACACAATCCATATTCGGCAACCATGTAAACTCACACCCCATGCATTCGGATATACACATCAGCAGTCATGCGCATATACAATTGGCAACATAGATATCACATAGGGACACTTGGTAATATGCCCCCAACAACATGCACATTCTCGACAATGATAAAATACACAGCAAACATTCACCGAAATACATCAAGACATACCAGGCGTAAGAACATACATAAACAAACAACAAATCAAATTATCATTCTCATCATTTAAATCGATTCCTTTTTAGTATTAGTTCATTTTGGGTATTAGCCCCTAAGTTAGTAAGTGTGTGCGCATGTTCTTACCTACAAACACAAAATTAACAAACAAGTAAGCATATAACCAATTATATTCCTTAAACCATGCTCCGCTACAAAAATTTGTAACGACCTTAACTCCTAACCTATTATTAATTACTCCGATTAGGGTCCTTACCGTCGTGAAACCCCAAAAAGCCCAAGAACCATGACCTATCTGAATCCCACAAGGCTTACTCATCAAATTCTCGATTTTTATCATGTACATTCTTTATGTTTATCAACAATTAAAGCATGATATTCGACAAGTATTCTGGTATCATACAGAGTGAATGAAATATCAGCGGAAGTATTTAAATAAGATCAATGAATCCACAACACACAAGTCCCATAGACATCCAAATGTCCAGCAAGTTAACCTCCAACATAAATCGGACACAACAAGTAAAGAAGGAATCTTGAAAAACCAGAAAGTAGTCCAATCTTAATTCATGTTATATGCGTAGACAATCAAGGAACAGCTATGCAAATGTGATGCGATATCCCCCCGCCGTGCAGCCTTGATCTCACACACTGGTACCAGGGACAGTGGATGTACCTAAGCCTGAAAAATGGTGAATACAACAGGATGAGATTACAAGAATCTCAATAGGGTCACAGCAACATAAGATATAAAGAAATTTTAAACACAAATCACCCGAACAACATCAGATCATCCCTACACAACTATGAGTATCACGCAATTCAAGAATCAATCAAAAGAATAGAGCCGAAACTAAGACTGAGGGTGGACTACAACACTTCAAAAAATCAAAAGTACAAAGGCAGGTAAAACTCATTAGATTACTCTCAGCACTTGAAAGAAGGAAAGGTCATCCCCTTCCACCTATGTTGTCCAAGGTTTACTGTACAAACGGTAAAAGGTTAGTACACAAACTAATCAGCAAACCTATTCATCCTGCCACACAAGGACAAGACATACAAGCCACACAAGCACAAGGCATCCTGCCACACAAGGACAAGGCATCCTGCCACACAAGGACAAGGCTTCCAGCACACGCATGCTGGGGATTGCCACCCATAAAACTCTCATACCAGTAAGAGCCTCTCCTCTCCCAAGGAGCATCAGCGCTTACACCGAATGGCCAACGAAACAAGATCCTGACACATAAATACGTACAAACACACACAAGCAAGTACAATTAATAATACCACAACAATGAATCTTCAATAATGTTAGAACATAATTATATACAATTCAGACACTCAAAACCTAACTCAAACGTTTGGTAAAGCTATAGGATTCATATCTCATTCTGTGATTCATGCACGTATCCTACAATCAATTCGCATGCAATAATAACAAGAGTAGGTATCGAAAATAACAAACAAACAATAGGGATCTCTGGAGAAACCGATGAGGCATAGATCCTACCTCTCTTGTCTCATAAAAAGAAGCTATTCCTTTTCCTTTATTTAATAATTCTGAACCACCTATAGCATCACAAGGCAAAGACAAACCCAAACTAAGTATGTGTACTCAATAACCAAGTAAGTATCCTACTTCCTTACCAATTCCACTCACCAAACCTATCAGAAACCAATAGTCAGATGTCACAGGTGCCTCCCCTTTGGATATGTGATGTGAAAGCCAAGAACTTAACAAGATTCAACCTGAATTAGCACCCAAATTTAAATATGTATATTTCGGCACTAAGCCCAGGAAACAAGATAATTTTTGATTTCGTGTTAGCAAGGTGTAAGGGTTGCGGTTTCATGTTAACAAAGAAGAATTAAGTGTTTATAACTTATACAATCAAAAGAAACAAGATCGGAATCCAATAGGTTAATCAATTGATCAAGATAGGCAACAGTAGGGCAAGGGTAAAGCATACTGATTTCATGTATAGAAATATTTAATGGATGAATTCATGATTTTATAACATGAACGGATGCTAAACAATCATATGAAAAAGAGGAGCAACAACAGAAATCAATTGAAGACAGAATCACACAATCTTGAAACCTAATCCCGCCGAAATACGATGTAACTTTCGACAAATAAAAACTAACCTTCAGTATGTTTACAACAATAATTTTCATGTAAGCATCGGTATGGAACCTTATAAAGCACTATATAGGAGACGGTACAGAACTCCCATTTGCTATAATGAAGTAGGCGACAAACGCCTAGACAATCCGGAATTGATTGATCAAGCAACGGAGCAGTTGAACTTGATTCAACAACGCCTAAAAACAGTCTAGGATCGGCAGAAAAACTACGTTGATAATCGACGAAGGGAGCTGGAATTTGTGGTAGGTGACAAAGTGTTTTTGAAGGTCACCCCATGGAACGGAGTCCTTCATTTTCAGCAGCGAGGTAAGCTAGCACCTCATTACATTGGTCCGTATGACGTTGTCAAGAGGATCGGCCCTGTTGCATACCGACTTGCCTTACCTCCAAATATGGAAACAATTCACTACGTGTTTCACGTTTCAATGTTGAGAAACTATGTGCGAGACCCTACCCATGTGCTCGAAGAACCCCTATTCAAAGTTGCTAAAGACCTATCCTATCCCGTACAGCTAGTTCCCATACTTGATAGGTCAACTCAATAGCTTCGCAGTCGAACCGTGCCTATGGTACGAGTTATTTGGCGTAATGGCCAAATTAAGGAACAGTCTTTGGAGACTGAGGAATCTATGCATTCGAAATTTCCTTACCTGTTTGCTTAGGTACTTGTGCTAAAATTTCGAGGACAAAATTCTTATAAGGAGGGGAGGATGTGAGACCCCGAATATTGAGTCCTAGAAGTCCAGAAGCCAGTGCAGATGAAAATACCATTTTTCCCCTGAAGAAAATGATGTGTTATAGCCGAAATTGGTAAGAAATGTCCAGTAATTAATTTTCATTTTAATTCCCTTTAATCTAGTTCTTTATTGGTTGATAATAACCTTAGAAATCAAAATCCCTAAAATTAAGGAGGGGATAATCACATAAATTAATTCTGATAATTATCTTACTTTAATCAAGCCTTTAAAATAGAGATTTTAATCCCATAACCACCTTATATAAATAGGAAGCCAGCCACACAAAAATCTTATACAGAAAACACACAAAATTCGTAAAACCTAAAAACCTTGCACCTTCTAATTTCTGCTGAAATCCGATGGAACTTCAAATCAGCATAAATCTCTCATCCTTTATCAGATTCTTGTAAATAATAGCTTGTTAGACAGATCTCTTCATCCTCTTTCCAACTGTGTTTGTTTTATTGTCTGAAGGTTAGTTTTTCTTTATCAAAAATTAAATTGTATTTCGACAGAATTGCCAAAATCTGCTTGAACTTCAAAATAGTATAACGCTCTTGTCCTTTGTCAGATTCTTGCAAATAATATCTTTTTAGAAAACTCTCTTCATCCTATTTCCAATCACTTTATATTTTTTTCCTGAAGGTTAGTTTTTCTATGTCAAAAGTTAAATCGTATTTCGGCGGGATTAGCTTTCAAGATTGTGTGATTTTGTCTTCAATTGATTTATGTTGTTGTTCCTCTTGTTCATATGATTGTTTGGCATCCATTCATGTTATAAAATCATAAATTCATTCTTTGAATCTTTTCTATACATGGAATCAGTATGCCTTACCCATGCCCTCTTGTTGCCTATCTTGATCAATTGATTAACCTATTGGATTCCGATCTTGTTTCGTTTGGTTGTATAAATTATAAATACTTAATCCTTCTTTGTTAACATGAAATCGCGACCCTTACACCTTGCTAACATGAAATCGAAAATTATCTTGTGTCCTATGCTTATTGCCGAAATATACATAGTTAAATTGGGGTGGTAATTCAGGTTGAATCTTGTTAAATTCTTGGCTATCACATCACACATCCAAAAAAGAAGGCACCTGCGGCATCTGATCACTTGTTTCTGATAGGTTTGGTGAGTGGAATTGGTAAGGAAATAGGGTACTTACTTGGTTATTGAGTATGCATGCTTAGTTTGGTTTCGTCTTTGCTTTGTGATGCTATAGGTGGTTCAAAATTATTAAGTAAGAGCAAAGGAATAGCTTCTTGTTATGAGATAAGAGAGGTAGGATCTATGCCTCATCAGTTTCTCCAGAGATCCCTGTTGTTTGTTTATTATTTTCGATACCTGCCCCTGTTATAATTTCATTCGAATTTATTGTAGGATATGTTCATGAATCGTGGATTGAGATATGAATCCTATAGGCCATATCGAACCATTGAGTTAGCTTTTGAGTGCCTGAATTGCATATAATTGTGTTCTGACATGATTGAAGATACCCTATTGTGGTATTATGCTTTATACTTGTTGGTGTGTGCTTGTACGTGTTTGTGTGTCAGGATCCTATTTCGGTGGCCATTCGGGGTAAGCGCTGATGCTCCTTGGGAGAGGGGACGCTCTTACTGGTATGGGAGTTGTATGGGTGGCAATCCCCAGCATGCGCACGCTGGAAGCCTTGTCCTTGTGTGGTTTGGATGCCTGGTCCTTGTGTGGCTGGAAGCCTTGTCCTTGTGTGATTTGGATGTCTTGTCCTTGTATGGAAGGGTGAATAGGTTTCCTGATTAGCTTGTGTGCTAACCTTTTACCCTTTGTACAGTAAACCTTGGACAACACAGGTGGAAGGGGATGATCTTTTTTTCTTTATAGTGCCAAGAATAATCTGATGAGTTTTACCTACCTGTGTGCTTCTCATTTTCAGAAGTATTGTAGTCCACCCTCAGCCTTAGTTTCGGCACTATCCCTTTGATTGATTCTTGAATTGTGTGATATCCATAGTTGTGTAGGGATGATCTGATGTTATTCGGGAGATTTGAGTTTAAAATTTTTGTACATCTTATGATGTTGTGGCCCTATTGAGATTTTTTTAATCTCATCCTATTGTATTCACAATTTTTTTTAGGCTAAGGTACATCCACTATCCGTGGTACCAGTGAGTGAGATCAAGGATGCACGACGAGACGATATCACATCACATTTGCATACCTGTTCCTTGATTGCCTGCACATATAACATGAATTATGATTGGACTACTTTCTGGTTTTTCAAGATTCCTTCTTTACTTGTTGTGTCTGATTTATGTTGGGGGTTAACTTGCTGGATATTTAGATGTCTATGGGACTTGTGTGTTGTGGATTCATTGATTTTATTTAAAGACTTCTGCTGATATTTCATTGACTCCATATGATACCAGAATACTTGTCCAATATCATGCTCCATTTGTTGATAAACATAAAGAATGTACATGTAAAAATCGAGAATTTGATGAATAAGCCTTGTGGGATTCAAATAGGTCTTGGTTCTTGGGATTGTTTGGGTTTCATGGCGGTAAGGGCCCTAATCAGAGCAATTAATAATAGTTTAAGAGTTAGGGTCATTACATTGCATCCTAGCTGATGGGCATCCTTCAGCAACTTCATAATGGCAATCGAAAGTCTCCCAGCTTCTTTAGGATAAGCCGGTTGGACAAGTGGAGACGTAGGATCTTCCTCAGGTGGTGCGGGTGCAAAAGCATTCTGAAATTAGGCTTCCATTCATTGCTGGTTCGTAGCAAATCGTTGCAATACATTCAGTATTTGTACCATTATGGGATCCATGGCTGGTGCGGCTGGTGCTTCAAGTTCAAGTTAGTTTTGGGACTCAGCTTTCCCTTCTTACTCATCTTGTGCAATCAGCTCATTCTGCGCATTTGGTTGCTGTTTGGCTTAGGCTTCATACCTACCCTGATGATTCTTATGTACATTCTACCTTGCCATACTAAACAAACACACAAGGTCACTCAATACATAATCCAAATACAAAATCAAGGAAAGAAAATGGAACCTTACGGAGAGCTGTACACTAGATGATATGCATATGTTGAAAAACAAAACATGCATGCACACAAATACATACAAGTCTCAACAATGTATATTTACACACAAAGACATACTCGGCATTCTTATAAATCACACACATGCATTTGGCACCCATGCTTACTTGTGGGAGCATTCGGCAACACACATCAAAGGATCACAATCAACATGCAACCAGTCACATATATATTAGGCAATCACAAGGGAATAAAGAAAAACACTTATTAAAACACATCAGAACATATCAAGTCATACAACACGCAAGGACACACAAAAATACACAGTAAGTCACACAACCAATCATGGCAATTAAACATTACAAACCAAACAGTTTAACATTAGGACACTCTCGGCACTAACCCCTAAAGGTGTGGGTGTGTGCTTTGCACTCTCCTACAAACACAAAACCAGAAAACATGTTAGCATATAACTATTTATATTTCTTAAACCAAGCTCTTCTACCAAACCTGTAAAGACCCAAACCCAATCTATATAGTCCCTTACCGTCGTGAAACTCAAACAAACCCAACCTAGGACCTATCAAAAACCCGCAAGGCTCAAGTCTCACTAATTACAACTTTTAAGTTCATTCTTATGCATTTGAAAGGTTGGAAATGATATTATTAAACAAACATTCTGGTAACATACGAAGTGAATAAAAACATCAGCGGAAGTTTTTATAACTAAGCGAAGAAACCATAACACACAAGTCCCAAAGGAGTGCACATGATCACCATGAGTAAGTACGCGTGATCACCATGAGTAAGTGTGTGTGATCACTACCAGTAGGTGCAAGTGATCATGATTAGTAGGTGCGTATGATCACTACCATTAGGTGCGCATTATCACTATCAGTAGGTGCGTGATCACTACTAATAGGTGCGCGTGATAACTACCTGTAGGTGCGTATGATCACTACCAGTAGCTGCGTGTGATCACTACCAGAAGTATAAATAATAATCACGCACAACTACTTGTAGTGATCATGCGCACCTACTAGTAGTTTTCATGTGCACGTACTAGTAGTGCTCACGTGCACCTACTTGTAGTGATCACGCGCACCTACTAGTAGTGATTATGCTCAGTACTAGTAAGTGTGCGTGATCACTACCAGTAAGTGCACATGATCACTACCAGTAAGTGCGCGTGATCACTACCACTAAGTGCACGTGATCACTACTAATAAGTGCGCGTGATCTTAATTTATTATTATTTTAATATTATTTCTGTTGCACATATGTTGTGTTATTTCAACATGAGCTTCAATATTCTTCTCATATGATTTTGAAGCCATATGAGAAATTCTTTGAATTACTCTAATAATTCTCTCTAGGCAATACAATACTACTATTTTCCACCTTACAAAAAATGAAGGCATAGCTCGCAACATTCATAAAAAACATTCACAATATTCACAAAGTCATACTTCATTCCAAATAGATGCATGTAGATTGAAATTGGCCATGATTTAATGTGTTTTTCAATGATCATGTATTTATATATGCAAGGAACTCACTGTAATCACATATCACATAGAATCAACTTTGATTCAATTAAAATAATGGGAAATATTTTAAAAAAACATCCAGTCATAGTTTTGTAGTCCCTATTCTCTTTCTTAATTCGATCTATACTTGCTTCGAATTCCTGATCCACTCACTGCATACATACACATATAATCGTAGGGTTTTTCATTAAACCCTAAGCCAAAATGATGTTATTTTGGCATTTGCTCAAAAATCGACGTCATTCCACTAATTTTTAAAAAAAAATTAATCGACACCAAAATGACGTCGTTTTGGCGCCTGCCCAAAAGAATCTTGTTTAGTGTATATATTAAATTATTATTAATTAATTAATTAATAAATTAATCATAAAAATACTTATAAACTTCAAAAATTCATAATAAATCATATACTAGTCCAAAAATTATAAAATTTACACCAAAAATTCAAAAAAGTGAGATTTTTCCAATGAACTGAGAATTATATTTTTTTTACTTATGAATAGTTAATTAAAAAAATACTATTCAGGTTAATATAAAAATAATATTTTGACATCATAAAAATCATATCCAATAATTCTTTAAATCTTACTCTAAAATGTTATTGTTTCACTCTAAATCTAAAATTCAATTTGAATAATAGATTATAAAATATAAAAAGTTAATGAATTACTCTCATGCTTATAATTGCACGTGGCACAAAACAAAATCGGAGGTTTTTTTTTATATATATTTGTATATATACCAATACCAAAACGACATCATTTTGGCGTCTGTCCAAAACGACATCATTTAGTGTATATATATATTAAATTATTAAATTAATCATAAAATATTTATAAACTCATAAATTTATAGTAAATCGTATACTTGTCCAAAAAATATGACATTTACACTAAAACCTCAGGAAAAAAAAAATTCAATGAAATAAAAATTATATTTTTTTAACTAACAAATATTTAATTAAAATATAAAATTTTATTCAGGATAATATAAGAATAATATTTTTAAATCATAAAAATCAAATCAAATCCAATAATTCTTTAAATTTTACTCTAAATCTAAATTTCAATTTGAATCATAGAATATAAAATAAAATAAAATTATTAAATTATCCTCACAAGTATGATTACATGTGACACAGAAAATCGAAGGTTTACATCTTCCGCTAGTTTTTTCTTGAATTATTTTTCTATTGTACGTTATTGCTTCTAACCTTGTAGATTTACTATTTGCATTTCTTGATATTGGGCAGTGTATGTAAAGAGCCTATGGCAAATTATTGCTCAAAATTTTTTTGTTCGAGACATGACAACATTCCTCAAAGATTAGTATATTGTTATACAATCCATCTTATATTCTTTTATTCCTTTCATTCCACAAATATTAGTACTTTATTAACTAACCCATCTTATATGTTTCATTCCTTTTTGTCAAATTCTTCTTATCCAATCTTGAGTCATCATTCATTTATATATATATCTTAAATTATTCTTGCTCTTGAAGTCTCTTCGTTATTTTTTCTCGAATCTTACTTATTGTTTGCCAACTAATTTTTTAAAGTTTTTCTATATTGAGTCAACCCTCTAATTGTTTCTTTCTCTATTTATCTTAGATTTCAGTTTCTTAAATGGTGGTGCCTTATTTTCAGCACAATGAGTATCTTTTCTTATGACTAGTCAATCATATATAATATTGTTAGACTATTTCTTTGTAATTAGTGAGTTAGGATCTCTTATCAGTAAGATTAGAATCTCTTAATATTCTTGATTTATTATTACTTTAATATTATTTCTATTGCACATATGTTGTGCTATTTCAACATGAGCTTCAATATTCTTCTCATATGATTTTGAAGCCATATGAGATGTTCTTTGAATTACTCTAATAATTCTCTATAGGCAGTACAATACTACTATTTTCCACCTTACAAAAAATGAAGGCATAGCTCGCAACATTCATAAACAACATTCACAATATTCACAGAATCATACTTCATTCGGAATAGATGCATGTAGATTAAAATTGGCCATGATTTAATGTATTTTCCAACGATCATGTATTTATATATGCAATGAACTCACCGTTATCACATATCATATAGAATTAACTTTGATTCAATTAAAATAATGGGAATATTTTAAAAAACCATCCACTTGTCATAGGGTTTTTCATTAAACCCTAAGCCAAAATGATGTCATTTTGGCATTTGCTCAAAACGACATCATTTCACTAATTTTTTAAAAAAATTAATGGAATGACGTCGTTTTGAGCAAATGCCAAAATGACATCATTTTGCTCAAAACGACGTCATTTAGTGGATATATTAAATTATTATTAATTAATTAATAAATAAATTAATTAATCATAAAAATACTTATAAACTTCAAAAATTCATAATAAATCATATACTAGTCCAAAAATTATGAAATTTACACCAAAAATTTTTAAAAATGAGATCTTTCCAATGAACTGAGAATTATATTTTTTTTTACCAACGAATACTTAATTAAAAAAATACTATTCATGCTAATATAAAAATAATATTTTTACACCATAAAAATCAAATCCAATAATTCTTTAAATCTTACTCTGAAATGTTATTGTGTCACTCTAAATCCAAAATTCAATTTGAATCATAGATTATAAAATAAAGAAAGTTAATAAATTACTCTCATACTTATTTATGATTACACGTGGCACAAAACAAAATCAGAGGTTTACATTCCCTCCGTTTTAAAAAATTTCATCGGAGGTTTACATCCTACCCCCTTAAAAATTGTTTCATCCCGATGCTTTCCTTCAAGCACAAATAAGATTAATGACAAAGAAATCATAAATCACAGCTCTAAGAGGAACCAAGAAAAAAAATATACGTGGAGAAGTGTAGAACACTTACTAGGCAAACAGTTGAGAGAATCTACTCTCCATCTTAGCCTCAGCCTCCCATGTCTCCTATATCTAAGAGCTCCTCTAAAGAACACGAATCATAGGTACAGTTTTACTCCGTAAGAGTCTCTCAAATCTATCTAGAATAGACCGGCCGGGTAGAATAAGACAAATCCTCAACTATATCCAAGGGAGGTATCTCCAATACATGACTGGGGTCTGGGATGTACCTCCTCAACACCCATACATGGAATACTTCATGCATCCTCTCCAACTCTGGAGGTAAACCAAAATGGTAAGCTACAGGACCAATCATCTCAATCACCTTATAAGAGCCAATATACTGAGGTGCTAGCTTACCCCTTTGCTTAAAGTGTATCACTCCCTTCTAGGGTGCTACCTTCAGAAAGACTTTGTCTCCGACTGAGAACTCCAAAGATTTATGCCTGTTATTTTCATAACTCTTCTGGTGATCCTGAGCCGCTCTTAACTTGTCTCGAATCAGCTTAACCTTCTCTAAGGTGAAATCAGTCAACTCTACTCCACTCAATCTTCTCTCTCTAATCTCTCTCCACAACAATGGAGTGCGGCAAGCTCTCTCAAACAATAACTCATACGGTGCCATGCTAGTGCTCGCCTGAAAACTGTTATTATACGCAAACTCAACCAACGACATGTATCAATCCCAACTGCCCTGAAAATCCAAAGCACAAACTCTTGACATGTGCTCAAGTATCTGAATAGTCCTCTCCGACTATCCGTCTGTCTGAGGATTAAAGGTGCTGCTGAAACTCAACCGCATACCCAAAGCCTTCTGCAACTAACCCCAAAATCTCGACGTGAAACGTGAATTTTTGGTAGACACAATAAACATTGGCACACCATGCAATCTGACAATCTCCTGAATATATAGCTTTGCAAAGTGCTCTAACAAAAGACCCATCCAAATAAGTAGGAAATGGGCCGACTTAGTGAGTCGGTCCACAAGTACCCACACTACATCATGCCTTCTTTGAGATTTAGGAAAGCAGCAAACGAAATCCATAGTCACATGCTCCCACTTTCACTCAGGGATAGGAAGAGGCTGTAATAGTCCACTGGGTCGCTGTCTCTTTGGTTTAACTTGCTGGCAAGTCAAGCACTAGGCAACATATTGAGCAACATTCCTCTTCATATTTGCCCACCAATACACCTCTCTAAGATTTCGGTATATCTTCGTACCTTATGGGTTCAAAGAATACATAGAAGAGTGAGCTTTAGACAAGATTTTCTCTCGCAACCTATCATCCATAGGAACACAATCCGATCTTTGAACAATAATACAACATCATCTAGGACTCAGTAATCAGAGTCTGAGTCTTTTGAGTGAAAGACCATCCCGCATTCCTACCAACACCGGATTACGACTCTGAGCATCCCGAATATCATCAAGCAAAATAGGCCGAACTGATAAACTAGACAACAATACTCCTTTCCAATCAATTTCCAATGAAGTACATATGGATCTCAAACTAGCAAGCAATGGCAGATACATCTCTTTGATATAAGACAGAGAAGCTAAAAACTTAAGACTTAGAGCATCCGCAACAATATTTTCCTTTCCAGGATGGTAGTCAATAATGAGGTCGTAATCTTTTATCAACTCTGCTTTCTCAGATTCACTTCCTTATGAGCCAGAATATATTTCAGACTTTTATAATCTGTATAGATCTTACAGATCTCCCCATATAGGTAATGACACCAAATCTTCAAAGCAAATACAATAGTAGCTAACTCAAGATCATGGGTGGGATAGTTACCTTCATTTGGTCTCAACTAGCAAGAAACATAGGAAACAACCTTATCTCCCTACTTACACAACCCATGACTTGCTTTAATGCATCACTATAAATAGTGTAACCCATGCCTGATGTAGGAAGAATCAAGATAGGTGCTGATGTGAGACGGTCTACGAGTTTCTAAAAAAACTCTTTGCATTTAGCATCCTATATAAACTTCACACCTTTCCTTGTCAAATGAGTCAAATGTCCTGTAATCAAACAGAAATCCTCCACAAATCTCCTATAATAACTAACAAAACCTAAGAAGTTTCGGATCTCAGTCACACCCACCTGCCATTTTATATTAACCTCTATCTTCTTAGGATCAACAAAAATTCCTTTCTTAGAGACTATATGGCCAAGAAAACCGATAACCAAAATTCACACTTACTGAACTTAGCATACAACTTATTATCTCTCAAATTCTGAAACACAAACCTCAAGTTTTTTACATGCTCATCCCCGAACTTAGAATATACCAGAATGTCATCAATAAACACAATCACAAACTTGTCCAAGTAAGGTCTGAACACCCCATTCATCAAATCTATAAAGAAGGCCAGAGCATTAGTCAGACCAAAAAGCATCACAACAAACTCATAATGCCCATACCTAGAGCAAAAGGAAGTCTTAGATATGTCCTCCTCTTTGACTCTCATTTGGTGATATCCAAATCTGAGGTCTATCTGGGAAAATATCATAGCTCCCTATAACTAACCAAAAATATCATCAATTCTAGGCAAAGGGTAACGTTTTTTTTACTGTTATCTTATTCAGTTGCCTATAATCGATACATAATGAGAGTGTACCATCCTTCTTCTTCACAAACAACACTAGGGCTCCCCAGGGTGAAGTATTGGGTTGAATAAACCTCTTCTCCACCAATTCTTGTAGTTGAGTTTTCAACTCTTTCATCGCAGTTATAGCCATTCTATAAGGTGGAATGGAAATAGGTGTGGTACCCGCAAGTAGATTAATACAAAACTCCACCTCTCTAGTTGGAGATAAACCTGGCAAATCTTCAAGAAACACATCCATAAATTCACTCACAACAGGCTCATTATCTAATATAGGCTCATCAATAGATGTATCCACAATATGTGCCAACAAATCTGGATATCCTTTCTGCAATAGTTGCCTAGCCTCAATTTCCACAATCAAACAAGAGGCTACCACATTTCTGTCACCATCAAATACAAATTCTTCTCCACAAGGAGTCTGCAAAACCACTTTCTTCTCAAAACACAACAAAGCAGCTTTGTATCTCGACAACCAATCCATGCCAAAGATTACATCAAAATCAAGCAAATCAAGAGGTATCAAATTAACCTTAAACACAACTCCTGAAATCAACACATCATAACCCAACAACACATGCTTGCATAACTGGTGCTCTCCTAATGGAGTAGACACCTCAATCACAAGATCTAACAAAAATACAGGAACATCAGCAAAATGAGATACTCGAGGCCCAATGAAAGATCTACTAGCAGCCGGGTCTATCAATACACGAGCAGAAAGAGGAAAGATAGAAATTGTACCAGTCACTATTATAGGACTTGAAACTGCCTTTGCGTCTGCGAGGGTGAAAAATCTGGCTTGGCTCTTGATAGTGGGACTTCCAAGTCCACTAGAAGTGGAAGGTGTAGGAGTAGAGCCAATAGATTGATCTCTTGACGCATCACTAGTCTGAATTGGAGTCTGAAAAGAATAAGCCCCTGGAGGCATATATGTACATGTCCTCTAAGGATCTCCAACACTAGCTTGGGAAACTGTACCACTACCAACTCTACACATCTTAGCCACATAACCAATCTTGTTGCATTTAAAGTATCTCTTAGGCTCTTCACATGTGAATCTGGAAGGAGCAAACCTAAAAGAATGAATAAAAGAGGTACTACTCAAACCCGATACTCCGGACCTCTGAAAGAATGGTCTACTCCTTTGAGGATTACCTTAAAGTGTAGGTCGAGTTGTGGCCTTAGTGTAAGGACCTAAACCCAACCTATTAGGACTCTTACCACCATGAAACCCAAATTAGCCCTCGAAAGGTCCTATTTGAATCCCACAAGGCTCAAGTTACCTAATTATCAATTTTATTGGTTGATTCATATGTTATTTAAAGGTTGGAGCATGATTATATATTATTGAATTTCTAGCTCATACGGAGTGAAAGAAAACATCAACGGAAGACTTATATTAATACTGAAAACAAGTGGAAACATAACACACAAGTCCTATAGGAATCTCAAAACATCAACCAATAGTATCATGTATATTTCAGAAGCAACAATAAAGAGAAAGAGGGATTGAAAAGCTAGAATGCAGTTCCACACAAGTTCAAAGACATGGCATGCGCATTCAATAGGAAAGGGGTGCAAATGAAGTGCAAATTCGTCCAGCCGTGCAGCCTTGATTTCACACCTTTAGTACCAGCAAAAAAGCACATACCTAAGCCTGCAAAAGGAGAGATAAGAAGGGAGAGATTATAAGAATCTCAATAGGGTCACAGCATCATAGGTCCTAGGGATTCCCAATCAAACATCTCCTAATAGCCAAAAGATCAACACCTAAAGCCAATTAAGATATCTAATTAAAACCAAAAGTGTCAAACACATAAAATAAGGGCTGAAATCATCATAAGAACACACAATATGAGGGTAGGACGAATTTGGTAGAAAATAAAAGGAAAGGCTGAAAACACTTCTTATTCAGAAGCACACAAGCAACATTATAATATAATCTGATTTTTAAAACCAAGGTTTGTTGCCATGTGCCCATGTTGTCCAAGTCTTTGCTGCAAAAAGGGTAAAACGGTTATACAATCAATATTACAGCAAGCCTTTTAGTTGTCTCCGACATCTAGACTTTAATTGGCCTAGGAGCACTTTTGCAACTACACATACAAATCATTCTACCACTCAAAAATAGGGCATTCTAACGTCTAAACCCAAACTGGCCCATAGTGCATCTTGACGTCTAGACTTGAATTGGCCTACGAGGCATCCTGACATCCAGACTTGAACCGCCCTACAAGGCATCCAACAAGCTCTTGCTGGGAATAACCAACAATAAGCCTCCCGATTCAGTAAGCACCTCTCTGCTTCCTAGGAGCTACAATACTTACCTCGCATGACCAGAGATAAATGATCCTTGAAACAAGGTACATACACGCATACACACATAGTACACGTATACACAAATCACAACAAAGGATCCTCAATCGAATCACAATACAATCACAAATCAGTAAGCATATCATAGCTATATGTATGCCCTTCTAATTTTCGAGATTATCCCAAAGACTAATCACCCAATTGCGCAATCAATTCAAAGATAAGCAAACTAAAATCAACAACAAATCAAGCATACAATCAAGGGTAACCAAAGGAACCGATGAGGCATAAATCTTGCCTCTCACGAGTCTGAATAAGATGCAATCCTCAGCCTTTCCAATAAGATTAGAATCTCCTAAACAATCAAATGTCAAAGACCACACAATACTAAGCCACAAGATTACTTAACTGAAAACCAAAGGCATTGGGAATCCTTACAAATTAACCTACAAAAATCCAGCGATCCGGATGTAGCAATATCTTCCCCCTGAATGCGTGATGTGATGGCCAAAAATTCAGCAATAAACAACCTAATTATTCACCCTAATTCATTATAAAACTTTCTACTACAACTTAGGGTTTATAGGGAAAATTATGATTTCAACATTAGAGAGGTTAGGGGTTGCGATTTCATGAAATTAAGAAAGGAATAGGTGCCAATTACTCAAATGATTAAAAGGAACAGGATCTGAAACCAATAGACATGTCAAATGATTAAAATCGATAACAATAGGGAAAAGGGTAGGGCATGCCGATTTCATGTATAGGGAAGATTCAAAGAATGAATTCATGATTTTACAACTTGAATGGATTCCAAAATGTCATACGAACAAAAGGAACAATAACCAAAATCAAGTGAAGGAAGAATCACACAATCTTGGACCAAAATTAAAGAATTACGACTTCAATTTCAACAAAGAAGAACTAACCGTCTGATGAACAACTTAAGGTAGCTAGATAGAGGATGGAAAGAGTTTTCTAACAAGCTATTATTTGTAGAAATCTTACAAAGGATGAGAGAGTTATGCTAAGATGAAGATCAAGGAATTTCGGCTAGGGTTTAGGGTAGGCAAAAATTAGAAATTGAGAGGAAAGAGAGGGGATAAATTTCGAAATTTCAAGGTGAGTTTTGGTATGATTTATGAGAGTAGGTTGGCCACACTTTTTATAGGTGTCTAATGAGATTTGGCTAAGAGATAATTTCCTATTTTTAAGCTTAGATAAGTTAGGATAATGCTTAAAAGATAATTCTATTTAAAGGATAATTCCTATTAAAATAGTAACTCTATTTGAAAGAAAAAATTATCTAATATTTCAGATAATTAGGGATAAAACATAAGGATAATAAAAATACCAGAATTAAAATAAGAAATATTTTGCAATAACCATTATAGGCCATCATGCATCATTTCTTCAGAGGTAAGATAGTTATTTCAGCTGGATCAGCTCCTGGACTTCCTGGACATCTAAACTAGGAAGGATCGGGGTCTCACATCCTCCCCTCCTTATAAAAATTCCGTCCTCGAAATTTCTACACAAGAACTATGGGATACAGACTTACCATGCTTTCACTGCGCCACTCCACTTCCTAGTCGGCCTTGCCATGCTCAACAAAAATACATGATGTAATTTTCCAATATGAAACACAAAACCAGAAGAGAGATGGTACCTTGGTGGAGAAACGTATACAAGAAGACATGCATATGTTGGAAATAAAACACAAACATGCACACAAAACACAGCAAGCATACACACTTATTTCGGTACACACACAAAGCACACAACACTCAGCAAATCATAGATATCAATATGCAATCAACATGCAAAAACATGCTAGTCTAATAATCATGCTTTCATACTTCTAAGTCATAATCATTTAAAGTATATATAGACATATGTGCATGCTTCTAGAACTGAGAACACAATATCCTGCAAATCACACAATTGGTTGATTCATATGCTGTTTAAAAATTGGAGCATGTTTATATATTATTGAATTTCTAACTTATACGGAATGAAAGAAAACATCAGCGGAAGACTTATATTAACACTGAAAACAAGTGGAAATATAACCCACAAGTCCCAAAGGAATCTCAAAACATCAACCAATAGTATCATGTATATTTCAGAATGAAAAAGAAAGAGAAAGAGGGATGAAAAGCCAGAATGCAGTTCCACACAAATTCAAAAACATGGCATGCGCATTCAATAGTCAAGGGGTGCAAATGAAGTGCAAATTCGTCCAGCCGTGAAGCCTTGATCTCACACCTTTGGTACTGGCAACAAAACACACAGCTAAGCCTGCAAAGGGGGAGATAAGAAGGGATGAGATTACAAGAATCTCAGTAGGGTCACAACATCATAAGTCCTAGGGATTCCCAATCAAACATCTCTTAGTAACCAAAAGATCAACACCTAAAATCAGCTAAGATATCTAATTAAAACCACGAGCATCAAACACATATAATAGGGGCTGAAATAATGACAAGCACACACAATATAAGGGTAGGCCGAATTTGGTAGAGAACAAGGGGAAAGACTGAAAACACTTCTTATTCAGAAGCACACAGGCAGCCTTATAACATATTTTGATTTTTAAAACCAAGGTTTGTCCCCATTTGCCTATATTGTTCAAGACTATAGCGTAAAAAGGTTAAAACGGTTAGACAATCAATATTACAGCAAGCCTTTTAGTTGTCTCCGAAATCCAGACTTTAACTGGCCTAAAAACACTCTTGCAGCTGTGCATACAAGTCATCCTTCCACTAAAAAACAGGGCTTCCTAACATCCATAATCAAACTATCCTATAGGACATCTTGACATTCAGACTCAAACTGGCCTACAAGGCATCCTGACTTCCGGACTTGAACCGGCTTTCAAGTCATCCAGCGAGCTCTTGCTTGGAAAAAACACCCAAAAACCTCCCGATTCAATAAGCACCTCTTCTCTCCCTAAGAACAACAATACTTATCTCGCATGACCAAAGACAAAATGATCCTTCAAACAAAGCACAAAGAAGACACATACACGCATACACAAATCACAACAAAGGAACCTCAACCAAATTACAATACAATCACAAACCAGTAAGCATATCATAGCCGTGTTTATGCTCTTCTAATTTCCGAGATTACCCCAAAGATAAATCACCCAATTGCGCAATCAATTAAAAGATAACTAAAGCAAAATCAACTACAAATCAAGCATATAATCAAGGGTAACCAAAGGAACCAATGAGCCATAGATCCTACCTCTCATGAGTCTAAATTAGGTGCAATCCTCTATCTTTCTAATAAGATCAGAATCCCCTAAATAATCACAAGGCAAAGACCACACAATACTAAGCAACAAGATTACTTAATTAAAAACCAAAGACATTGGGAAACCTTACCAATTAGGTCGAGCTGTGGCCTTAGCTTCTATAGTCTCAGCTTGCAAGATATCCTCTGCTCTCTAAGCCAAATGTAGAATAGTGGCAAAATCCATATCTGTGGTGACTCTCATATGCCATCGAATCGTAATTGCGAGACCATCCTCAAATCTCTGCAAGTACACTTCATCCTTTATACTCAACTTCGGCACAAACTTTGCAAGCTCTCTGAACTTGGCCTCATACTCAGCCACAAACGTAGTCCCTTACTTCAAATCATAGAACTCACGACGTTTTCTGTCCTTATGTACCCTGGTGAAGAATGCAGCTATGAATTCTTTCACAAAAGTCTCCCACTTTACTATCTCTTCATATCTGGGCTTTACGGTCTCCCACCAAGTGGTAGCATCACTTTCCAATAGTCTAACAGTCACTCTCATCCTGTCCTCTTTAGAAAGATCCAAATCATATGCAGCATTGGACACTCAATCCAACCACTCCTTAGCCTTCACTGGATCAATTTTCTTACTTGTGAATGCAGTACAACTCAACTGTGAGACCCCGTCTTTTTTATAGTCTAGTCAGCACTCAGATTTAGTGAATTCTTTCGGATTGGTCGGTTTGAGTGAGTTGACCATTTGACCGTCATAGCTGACCTTTTGACCGAATGACCTGGACATAGTCATAGAGCCTAGGTGTCAGGTTTAGAATGTTTAGAACGTCATGTCGTTGGTGGTGTGTCGATAATTTGCACGACGTGTCGCTTCGAAGATTTAACGTGCATTAGATTAATTAGTTGATTGATGCATTATTTGAGGTTTGAGTCCAGAGGATATAGCCCATTCTACTTTTTTGACCCGTATAAAAGTTTTTGGAGGCCCGTTTTGAGTGGTCGGAAGTCTTTGGGCCGATTTCGGTTCTCGAGCCCAATTACGTTTTAAAAGCCTGAATTTTATATTTTGAGTTTTTAAATTTTATTTTGGCCCATTTAGGGCATATGTGATTCATTTTATGATTATTTCAGATTTTGAGAATTTCAAAGTCAAAGTCAACAGTCAGTAGTCAATATATGGCAAAAATTCAAAATACCCCTCACTTAATTCCCTCCTTTATGCACGGGGCTGTGCAGAAAAAAGAGGAAAGAAACCCTCCCCCTTCCTCCTTTCTCTTTGCCAAGAGTTTCCCCAAAACAAAAATCCTCCCTATTTCATTTTTACATCAAATTAAGAAGTGGGTCTTGTCCCAAAACTTAAACATAACCCTCCTCCTTATATTTCCTCAGGTATAGTGTTGGTTATGGTGGTTTTATATTTATTTAGGTATTTTTTTGTATTTTCGCATTTTATGAGTTTCTACTTGATTTTTTCATTTTCTGGGCTGATTTGT
This sequence comes from Passiflora organensis, assembly GCA_019739055.1. Taxonomy (NCBI): domain Eukaryota; kingdom Viridiplantae; phylum Streptophyta; class Magnoliopsida; order Malpighiales; family Passifloraceae; genus Passiflora; species Passiflora organensis. The sequence goes on from JAEPBF010000247.1 coordinate 68,346, forward strand.
GGTTGATTTAGCAAGATTAGATGTTCATTAACATAGTCTGATACTTTAGGTTTCTTGAAAACATCATTTGATCCATGATTGATCAATTTGGGTGTCAATGGCATTTTGGTAATTTCGGGATTTGTGTAATTTTGTGAAATTGGATGAAATTGGTTGATGTCAATGCTTGAGTTAGGTTGATTGAGTGTTGTAGAAAAGGTTTGTTGAATTAGGAAACCAATTTTGATGATGGTGGAGCTTGGAATTGGAAATTGAACTTAGGATCGATTGCGTATGTGAAGGGATTTGTTATTTTCTTAAGGAATTGAGTGGTTTAAGTTTCTAGAGGTTGAATTGAATAATTTGGGACTTAGAGTGAGTGTTTGAGGAGTCTCGTAGGTTGTTTTTAATTCTGGTTATTTTTCGAGTTTATTATTTTCAACATTTTTCTTAGTACGATTTTCTGTGCATAATTGTTTAGGTGGTGTTTCAGCGATCGATAAGGGCAAAGGCTTAGCCGTCGAGTCGTCTGCGCGTCAAGAGGTGAGAGACTATGTTTTATTTACATGCACGGAAATATTTTGCTTTATTATTTAAAATTGGTAAATGCTTATTTTTGAATGGAGGCAATACGTATATTGATTTATAACTTGGCATGCTAGGTTCATTGTGTGTGAGACATATTTATGATGCATAAAACATTTAATTGAACCTATACGCATGTTTGTGATATGATTAAAATGTGTTTGAGAATTTTCATACGTATCGAATTCCTGACTTGTTGGGATTTCTAGGAAGTCTTTGATTTGGTTTTGATTGCATTACATTTTATTTATACTATAACATGATTTGAGAATTTACGTGCATGGTTGCAAAGAATACGTATACCTATATTTGCTAGGTATGACTTGGAATTGACGGACTGCGCTTGGCCAATGCGAAGGTAAGTGGATGAGTATCCTTAGATAGAAGGATAATCCCTTGCCTAGGAGTACGGTTGGGTTATGTATGCCTTGTGGGAGTAGGGGATGTGATAGGCAACATGTGCCTTCGGGCTTTTCGAGTTGTGTGTGCATTGGGAATCGTGTGATAGCGGATTTCTCCACTTTTCCCGAGGACAACACTGGTGGTAGGAGACTTATTAATATTTTGAAAATGTGCATTTAATTAGTCACCAGTGGGCTTTCGATTTCCCTTTGGCCGGGGTTATCAGTGGAGCAATTTTAGAGGTCCACCCCGATAGTTTTTGGGCATAGTAGCCCTTGAGAATGAGATTTTGAGATTTTTATACTTATTGGGCACGGGCCTGTGATACATGGTGTTATTATCAAACTCATGCATATTGTCACGACCGAATATCAGACTACGTGTCATTCGGCTTCGTGCGGGACCCGACCCCCAAATCAAGGAACACGTTTCCCACCGAAAGAGCTAATCAAGGAGCTAATCAAGGAGCTAATCAAGGAGGGAATCAGGGAACATGTTCCCCACTATGTTCCCCACTAAGAGAGGGAATCAAGGAACTCATTTGGGATTCTTGTTTGCACTTTCACTAAGAGAGGGAATCAAGGAACTCAATTGGGATCCATGTTTGTGCTTTCTACTTTTGTATATAATCGTTAGATCATACGGCTTGATCTCCACCATCCATTGGAGAGTTGTAAAGGCTATATAAGGGGTGCCTCCCCTCATTTGTAAACATCCACCAAATCCAGCAATACTTGCAATATTGAGAGTTTAGAGCTTTCTCTCCATTCTTTTGTGTGTCTCTCTCATTTCGGTTCGGTTCTAAGCTTAGCATTCTAGCTAGCTTTGTGAGGAAGGCTTGCTTAGCCTATTGCGAGAGCGATAGTCTAAGGCCACACGGAGAGTTTCTATTCCGCAAAACTCTATTCCCGTGACAGTTGGTAGCGGAGCCATGGCTCAAATCCTTTGAGAGAAAAATCGAGATGCCTACTACTTCTGATGCCAACATCCATATTGAAGAGGAGGTCGAGGAGGTCCGTGTGGGGAGACTACCCCAACGTGCTCCCGAACCTAAGAAAAGAATAAAAACTGTTGATCATCTATCATCATTGAAGGCAAGGATCACTCGTATGGAGATGAAGGTTGTTGATGACAAATATATGCTTGAGGAATATGGCCAACGCATAAGCGAGCTCGAGGTAGGGGATGTGAATGAGCTTCGTGAGGAGATGCAAGGCGCCCTCATTGCTATCCACTCTTGGAGGGAAGAGTTAGATGATTTCAGGTAAATCTTCTTGCTGAGATCTCTTCATTTAAGGATGATTTGGTTGGAATCAGGGAGGATTGCAAGAAGGAAATTGCGCAAGGGTTTGCCAAACCCAAGCTGAAGCTGGATGTCCCAAGGCCGAAGTCATTTGGTGGGACGAGGAATGCCAAGGAAGTGGACAACTTCCTTTCCAACCTTGAACAATACTTCCAAGGGGTGGGCATAGAGAGCGATGGAGATCGACTTTCCCAAGCCCCACTGTATCTAACTGACAGTGCCACAACCTGGTAGAGGATGAAACATACTCAAATTGAGCGTGGCACCTTGAAGTTGGAGACGTGGGCAGATTTCAAAAGGCTCCTGAAAGCACAATTCTTACCGAGGAATGTGGAGCTGGAAGCTAGGGAGAAGCTTCGCAAGTTGTCTCACAAAGGCGACATCCGAGACTACTTGAAGGAGTTCACGGAAGTCTTATTAGAGATCCCAGACATGCCCGAGACGGAGGCCATGTACATGTTTCTGGGAGGCCTACAAAGTTGGGCCAAGCTGGAGCTTCATCGACGCAATGTCAAGGAGCTCAACGATGTAATTTTTGAGGCTGAATCGTTGGCAGAATTTGAGAGGAAACCCAAGGGTTCAAGCTCACCTAAGCCTAAGAGTTTCCATGACTACAAGGCTAAAGGTGGGGGAGCAGTCCATGAAGCCAAGAAGTGGAAGGATAAGCCTTTCAAGTCCTTCAAGTCCTTCCGACCAGCCAAACCCACACAAGGGGGAGGTGAAAATCGGGACAAGGGCGAGAGACCCAAGCTTTCATGCTTTTTATGCGAGGGGCCGCATAAAGCTGTGGATTGCCCGATGAGGCATAAACTGGCAGCCATGGTCATGGAGGCTGAAGAGATGGAAACACCAAGGATGAATTCCATGTAATTGTTGAGTGCCGTTAAAGCCTCAACCAAAGATGCCAAGGTGGAGCAAGTTGGGAGAATGTTTGCTAGACCCATCGTGCAAGGGAGGGAGTGCCGTGCATTGATCGATACTGGTGCTATTCACAACTTCATGAAGAATGAGGAAGCACAACGACTTGGCATCAAGTTCCGAGAGGAGAAAGGCTGGCTGAAGACGGTGAACACCAAAGCCCAGCCAATCTTTGGAGTAGCCCGAGGGGTCGAGCTACAAATGGGAGAATGGAAAGGTAAACTTGACTTCTCCATTGTTCCTATGGATGATTTTCCGATTGTGTTAGGAATGCAATTCCTGGATCAGACGAGAGTAGTCCCAGTGTCTTGCACCAACACCCTTATACTTTCGGAATGGAGCCAATGTTGTGTGGTGCCTGTTGCTCGAGAGAAGGAGCTGAAGGCAAAAACACTTGCAGCCATCAACCAACCGGAGAGTCCTTTGCTGGAAAGGATCCAACGGGGTATGGAGTATAAACCCCAAGTTCAGGCTAGGGTAGAACAAGTGAAGCAAGGGCCGAATCCATCCTCCTATCGTGTTGTCAAGGAGTGTGAGAAGTAGAGGGACATTGCAAGAGTGCAATTGTCCTAGGAGGCAAAGTGGAAGGAAAAATGGGTAGACACAAAGAGGCGACCCTTGGAGTTTGATGAAGGGGATCTTGTGTTGGTGAAGCTGATGCCTCACCAAAGCCGAGTTTTTGCCAAGTTGCACAAGGGGCTAGTGCGACAATACGAGGGTCCTTTCAAGGTGTTGAAAAGGATTGACAAGGTGTCATACAAGCTGGAATTACCACCGATATTGGAATTTCATCCCGTCTTCCATGTGAGTTTGTTGAAACCATTCCAAGAGGACAAGGAAGATCTGGAGAGGGAGAAGTCCAAGAGAGCTCCCACAGCTGTGACCAATGCTCATGATAAGAAAGTAGATGAGATCTTATCAAGGCGGGTGGTGCAAAAGAGTGGGAAGCACATGAACCATGTGGAGTACTTGGTTCGATGGAAAGGCGACCCTCCTAGTGAGACAAGCGGGGAGAAAAATTTCGATCTTTGGCAGTACCAAGACGAAATCAACGAGTTCTTGAGGTAGCACACAATGAGGACGTTGTCAAGTTTGGTGGGGGAGAATGTCACGACCGAATATCAGACTACGTGTCATTCGGCTTCGTGCGGGACCCGACCCCCAAATCAAGAAACACGTTTTCCACCGAAAGAGCTAATCAAGGAGCTAATCAAGGAGGGAATCAGGGAACATGTTCCCCACTATGTTCCCCACTAAGAGAGGGAATCAAGGAACTGACTTGGGATCCGTGTTTGTGCTTTCACTAAGAGAGGGAATCAAGGAACTCAATTGGGATCCGTGTTTGTGCTTTCTACTTTTGTATATAACCGTTAGATCATACGGCTTGATCTCCACCATCCATTGGGGAGTTGTAAAGGCTATATAAGAGGTGCCTCCCCTCATTTGTAAACATCCAGCAAATCCAGCAATACTTGCAATATTGAGAGTTTAGAGCTTTCTCTCCATTCTTTTGTGTGTCTCTCTCATTTCGGTTGCGGTTCTAAGCTTAGCATTCTAGCTAGCTTTGTGAGGAAGGCTTACTTAGCCTATTGTGAGAGCGATAGTCTAAGGCCGCACGGAGAGTTTCTATTCCACAAAACTCTAGTCCCGTGACAATATGCATTCGATTATATTTAATGTGAGATTGTTTACATGATTAGCAGCATGGACTTACTGTGATTTTCATTATAAAGTGTTTATACTGGTTTTCGTGTATGCTTCTATTCCACCGAAATTGTTTATGACGCTGTGACTTTCACTGAGGTCCTTGAGATCTCACCCCCCTCTTGTTGATATTTTTCAGGACTAAGTCGAGAGCCAGTGTAGCTGACTCATTTGTGAGGTCGAGATTTCCGGTTTGTCTTAGGGTTGGACTACTGCATATGACACGTTTGAAAACTCGACACTATCTTTATTATTTTGGATTTGCATATGCTTGCTTATCATGTTTGCATACTTGCCCATTGATATTGTGACCCCTTAGTGGGCTTGGGTTGATGCATGTTATTGGACTTATTTTGATAAAGTATGTTTGGGGCCGTGTGGCCTGTTGTGTGTGAAATTAAAACTTCCGTTGTTTGTAATTGCACTCTGTGGTTGATTTTGTTGTGTCGAGGTTTCTGGTTAAATACATGCTCCTTTTTAAAGAAAATTAAAAGGTTCAAATTTATATGCAATTATATATATTTTACGAATTTGATTTAAGGGTAAGCCTTGTGTAGTTTTAATTGGGCCACGAGTTGGGCCAATTGGGACTGCACGGCGGTGAGGAGTCCAATTACCGGGTTCGGGTCCTCACACAACTGTCTCATACTCTTTAGCATCTTTGGCATGTCCCTGCCAATGACTGGATGTATTGGTGCAGCAACATCAACCAGCTCTACCACTATCTCAATAGGTATCTCCTCTTGAGCTCTCATCTCCTGCCAGGCTGTGAACGCTGCTCGAATAAACTCCAGAGGAGGAATATCTACCTCAACTCTAGGCTCAGTTGGCTGCTGGGGTCTAGGGCATCGACCAACTCTACCCTAACATACTAGTGCAACACCTCTCTCAGCCACACTAGACACCTACTCTACTACTCTACCAGTACCTCGACCTCCTCTAGGGCCCTACTCCTAGCACCACTCGGCGACATATGGATCACTATAAGAGAACTATAACACAACCACCAAAAACAATATATACATCAGTACTTTAGATAGTACACATATCAGAATTTATAGATTTGATTCTACAACCGAAGAATAGTAAAACTAATTTGCCAGAGTCTAAAAACAATTCTCAAAATATTTTGATCAAATTCTATTTCACATCAAAGATATTTTAATTTAAATAAAATCTGGTGCTCCATTACCACTTTAGAGATGTCACGCCCCATACCCTACTCCAGGGGTAAACATCCCCACCATGAGACCCTGAGAATAACAGTTACTGTGTTATCCCCAAAATCTAGTAAAGCTTTGAGAATAAAATTACTAAATACGCAGCGAAAACAAAAAATATAGGGTAAGTTCAGAATCATAAATAAGATTTTTAAAAAAAATGCAGTATGGGTTCTTCATTATGACTAAACCAAAAATCACACAATTCCTATATAACAAAATTTCACTTGTAACAGTTTTATATATCTCACAATATGTCTAAACAAAACCTATATCTTCCTTCACAAGCAAAAAAAACTAACCATATATACAACCCATCACAATGTTTCAAAATAATTCTATGCAGTTCACAAGGTCTAAACCACTAGAAAACTATGTATCAACAAGATATAAATCAAAAGGAATAAAAAAAAAAATACATGTTCGGTTTCCACTGTACATATAAAATCAAAATTCTGATCAAACCTATTAATGACTGGTTGGACAAGATGATAAGTCACGTGAGAAAGATGACTAAGAACCTGAGACTGCAACATAGTCCAAACAACACTAAACAACGTTAGTTAAATATCCAGGTGAGTGATTTTAGGGAACAAGCAAAATCATGATATAAATAGAATATTATATAGGAAAATAGAAATCTAAATTTAAACTCAGAAGGAATCTCAAAGACGAGCATACATATATAAGGTAAATCTCAAAATTAGATCAAATCCAATATTTAATCACAGACAGTGGTGAATTATAATCATAAAGTCTCCCTTTTCTTTAACAATAGAGATGGAAAGCCGGCTAACAAAGTACCTATTCTACTCCTGATTATAAGATAATCTAGGCCCACTAGTGTATATGTGAGGACCTCCTCCCTGGAGGAACAACGAACAACGTGGAGTAATGAATCTCCAACTCACATATCAAATATTGTGTGGAGAGAGCAACAAATCTCTCCAGCTCAAGGTCCAGTGGAACACTATTCTCTCGGTTTCTGTTCCGATCGACCCGATAAATGTACATGTGGACCGCTACGCTTTGATGACTAGGCATATGATTGGGACGGGATCTCACATTCTCCCCTCCTTACAAAAATTTCGTCCTCGAAATTTACATACCTTATTACTCGAACAGGTGTGGATATCATTACCTGCCACGACTTCGCAGGTTGGTCCGTTTTGAGTATTGAGACGGGTATGATGTGTGTTATGTTTTCTCTGCCCAGTCTCGGACAACACTGGCAGTAAGGGTTACGTATATATTTATTTATTATTTTCTTAAAATATAAATTTAAACTGCTAGTGGGCTCCCAGTTTCCCTTTAGCGGGGGTTACTCGAGGAGTGGTTTATTATGTCCATCCCGATGGGTTTTTCTTGGTTGACATTGTTAATAGTATTGTGTTACGAGTTGTTGTTATATAACCTATTGGGTTGGAATCGTATTTTACAATATGAAACTTTAATGTGTGAATTCTTTATCCTTCTGTTTGTTTTCGTTACGTCCTTGTTCACATCATAATCCGTTTCTCCTCTTCTTTGTTTGTATTCTCATTTCCCCGTAAGGACATATGATGCTGTGAGTCCTACTGAGATTTTAGTATCTCACCCGTTGTTGTTTCCCCCTTTCAGGAGTAGTTCGTGATCCGTAGACGGCGTTTGAGGTGTGAGTGCTTCCTACGACTTGGTTGGACTATCGCACTTGCATGTTTTACACGGTTTTCTATTCTGACATTTTCTGTTGACTCGTTTTGATGTTTTGACTTACGTTTTATTTTTATGCATTAATTACTCTATTGGATACGGTGTTTTTTACGTTCCGGCTTTTAGCCCAGTTTGTGATTTTGGGCTTGTGGATGTATGAACCTGTTTTCCATTTTGAATATTTTGTCCATTTGACTAAAGACGTCCGCTGTGGTATTTTGTTCACTCCGGCTTTAATGCCAGATGTCTGTTTCTTATTGATATGCTCTAATTCTTGAAATTTTAAATGAGTCTGTTTTGGGAATCATGTTTGAAAAGTCGTCTAAGCCTTGTGGGATTCGGATTGGTCCACGTATTGGGCTCGTCTGGGTTTCACGGCGATAAGGGCCTGGTTTTCGGGTTCGGGTCCTTACAAGGGTGTCATCTTGATCATTTGGTTGAGAGCAGCCCCTCTTGTAACCATCTCAGCAGCACCTTCTGCAGTAACTTCTTGAGACCCGGAATCTGTACGTTCGTACTGGCTCCAACCATCATTCACGCCTATAACTGAGCTGCATCTCTACTGAGAGACAAAGAGGGATCCATCATTCATCCATCTATTGTTGATCAAAATGTTAGATGGTCAGGAATCAGATAAAAATATTGAGATATTGAAGATCAAAAAGTTGATCAAGGCATTGGAATCTGCTAGAGTGCGCAGGCTCACCATCGGTTAACAATGGCCGCGGCATCTAATGGCAGCGAGTACTTGGAGCTGGATATTGATCCGGCGAGGGAGTCGTTTGGGCGGCCATCGAACGCGGATAAGGTAGAGGAGGACGAGGACCTACTGATATGGAAGGCTATCTCTCGGCTTCCGTCGCAGAAGCGAGGTACCACTGCAATTCTGAAAGGGGCTTCAGAGTTGGCCGAGACGGTTGATGTGACAAAACTGGATCGTGCGAACCGGCAACTGGTTGTGAAAAATGCTTTGGCTACTAATGAACAGGATAACTCTAAACTTCTTTCCGCCATCAAAGAACATCTCGATAAAGTGGGAATCGAGGTGGCAAAGGTTGAAGTGAAATTTGAGAACTTGACGGTGAAGGCTAAAGTACAAGTCGGGTCGAGGGCTTTGCCTACCTTAATCAATACCGCCCGTGACACAATTGAAGGCTTATTAAGGGGGTTGAGGATCTTCAGAGAAAAGAGATTACCACTGACTATTCTCAACGATGTTAGTGGCATCTTGAAACCCGGAAGGATGACACTACTCTTAGGACCGCCGGGCTCTGGCAAATCTACTTTGCTTCGAGCTCTTGCAGGGAAGCTTGACGATAACCTAAAGAGAACTGGCAGCATTACATACAACGGGGAGAAGCTAAATCAATTTTATGTTAAAAAAAGGACTTCTGCATACATAAGTCTAACAGACAACCTCATTGCGGAGCTTACTGTAAGGGAAACATTGGATTTCGCGGCTAGATGGCAGGGAGCAAGTGAAGGTTTTGTTGGCTACATGGAAGATCTTGTTCGTTTGGAGAAGGAAAGAAACATACGTCCGAGTCCAGAGATAGATGCTTTCATGAAGAATATTCTGGACAGGCATCTTCTATTGGTGGTAAAAAGCACAGTATCTCGACGGATTATGTCTTAAAAGTTCTCGGTCTTGATGTATGTGCAGAGACAGTTGTCGGTAATGACTTGTTAAGAGGTGTCTCAGGGGGTCAAAAGAAAAGAGTTATCACTGGAGAAATGATTGTTGGGCCAAAGAAAACCTTATTTATGGATGGAAATGGCACCCTATTTGACACTGTAACTCCTATTGGATCAATGGTGAATGCTCAGAATATGAGTTCAACGAGTTTGCAGCTATGTCGAAGAACTAACTCATTGATGGTAAATAATCCATCGAGCTTGCTCAGTATACATCAAACTGGACATATGAACCCTCAATTGGTTGATCGGTCTGAAAAGATTCATTTCCATCCCTCTCTCTCGTCAAAAAAAAAAAACAATCTCTGACAACCTCTTCCACAACAGCAATTTCAGCAACATCTTCGACATCTGCACCAGCAACAATTAGTTCAACATCAGCGATTACAAAGGCAGCAAAGTCAGCACCGCCAGTATATATTGAAGAGTGATGCCTTTTTCCAGACTCAGCTGGCATCTGATTCTTGTATGCAAGTGAAATGTGAGCCTGGAATAGAGCTTAGTGAAGGCTTACACTCACAATCGTCTCAGCAGCTTCAGATGTCCGAGTTACAAAAAAATAATCAATTCCATCACAATTCTACTGGAAACCAGACGAGGACTGCTCAAAATCCTTCTCTGCCATCTGGAGAGCATGATATGAGATTATCACTGAATCAAAAGTCACCGCAAATGCAACAGATGTTGAGGCCACAACAGTTAGTTCCAGAATCTCAAAATGATTTTAACGGCATTTCTGTTGAAACCCAAGATTCAGCATTGCATGACCAGTGGAATTCTGAAATACAAAACCAGAGTTGCACTTCAGGGAGCATGTTACAGGAGCAGCATCTCCAAGGGGATTTCCGTCAAATAATTTCTTGCAAAGATGAAGCCAGAGTGCATGGAAGAGGAATTAGAAGCTCCTGCTACTTCTATACATCAGACTCCTACCGCTAATGAGGTAAAAGTACAAAAAAGGATAAGATGGATGGTGGGATCAACAAAAATCCTGATGGTGAATTTGTTGTACGTAACAAGACCAGTGGCTTACCTAAGCTAGAGAGTATGAAATTTGACAAAGAACCTGATTCGGTTAAGCAAGAAAAAGGCAGAAGATGCTTCCTGGTCTGTAGCCGCAGCTAACAACAAAACTGCTTCTACTGGTGATCATGTTGGTGGTTGGGGAAAGAGTGAAAACTGCTGGAACAAAGCTGGTGCTACATCAGATGACTGGAATAAAGAAGTTTCGGCCAGCAAAGATTTGGCAGGTTTCTTGGAACCTATAACTTTTTGTGGGACAGAATGAGAGCTGTATGAGTGGATCTCAGAATGCAACATATTTTGATGAAGATGAGACAGGTGAAACAGCTGAAAGTGGAGAACAAACTGAAAATTCCGATACAATTGGAGAAGTAGAAGAAGGTGCCAAAGTATAGGCTGAAGATTCTGATGACTCCGACAGCGGCATGGATGATGATGCAATGTTTCGCATGGACACCTATCTTGCACAGATATTCAAAGAGAGGAAGAATCAAGGCGTTTGTTAATCCACATACTATAAAAATCAGTGAGCAGCTTGCACAGCGTATGTGGGGAATTCTACAGAAGAAAATATTCAAAGTCAAAAAAAAAAAAAAAATTTCCCAAGGGTGAAGACGTGCAACTTTCCCTTCCAGAAACTTTATTGGAGAAGAGGTTAAAATTGGCATAAAAAATTTTTCAAAAGTAGGAAATCTAGTAGCTCATTGAAGAAAAAGGAATCCGCCTCATGGAAGCTGAACCATTCCCAACTGTGTTAAGAGCAGATTTTCCAGAGAAAGGCTTAAGTTATAAAGATGGACACGTGGTGGACAATGACCAGATTGAGACTTTTGATGACTCAAAAGATGAAGAACTTCCTGATATTAATCAAGCAAATGAAAACAACGTATTTCACGTTTCAATGCTAAAAAAGTATATACGAGATCCTGCTCATGTGCTTAAAGAACCGCCAGTTGAAGTTGCTGAAGACCTATCCTATCCCGTACAGCCAGTTGCCATACTAGATCGGTCAGTTCGAAAGCTTCGCAGTCGAAACGTGCCTATGGTACGAGTTGTTTGGCGTAATGGCCAAATTGAGAAGCAGTCTTGGGAGACTGAGGAGTCTAATTATATGCATGCAGAATTTCCTTACTTGTTTGATTCGGTACTTATATTACAAAATTTCGAGGACGAAATTCTTATAAGGAGGGGAGGATGTAAGACCCTGAATTTTGAGTTCTAGAAATCCAAAAGCCAGTGCAGGTGAAAAGACAATTTTGCTCCTGAAGGAAAAGATGTGTGATGGCCGAAATTGGTAAGATTATTTAGTAGTTAATTTTTTTTTAAATTCCTTTAGATCTAGGTCCTTATAGATAGGTAATTGCCTTAGAAATCATCTTTAAAGATAGATAGTTGCCTTAGAGATTAAATTCCCTAAAAATAGGGGAAGATAATTAAAGAGTTTAGAGTTTAATTATCTGGTAGATTATCTTATTATGATAGAGTAATTAAAAGTAGTAATCATAAGGCTATACTCATTCATTATAAATAGGAAATCAACCCCACAAAAATTATTCATAGAAAACTTACAAATTTCGTATAGGCCTAAAACCCTATACCTACATATAGCCGTCATAATTCGCAGAAACTTCAAACCAGCATAACTCATTCATCGTTCGTCAGATCCCTCCGAATAATAGCTTGTTGGAAAGCTCTCTTCATCCTCTTTCCAATCATCGTTTTTTTCCATCAGGAGGTTAGTATTTCTTTGTCTAAGGTTAATTTGAAAATCGGCGGTGCAATTAGGTTTTTGCCAAATCTTCTTGAACTTCAAAATAGCATAACTTTCTAATCGTTTATCAGATACTTACAAATAATATCTTGCTGGAAAGCTCTTTTCATCCTCTTTACAACCATATATAAATCACATCTTGGATGTAAATACTTCGTTGTTTTAGGTTAAGACGAAATCGTCCTATGCCCTACTTTTAGCGACAGGATTTGTATAGTTAATTAGAATGGTAAATTCAGGTTGATTCTTGTTAAGTTTCTGGCTATCACATCACACATCCAAGGGGGAGGCACCTGCAGCATCTGATCACTGGTTTCTGATAGGTTTGGTGAGTGGTATTGGTAAGAAAATAAGGTATTCAATTAAATATTGAATATGCATGCTTAGTTTGTTCTTCTCTTTGCCTGGTGATATTATAGGTGGTTCGGTTTTACCTAATAAAGGCAAAGGATTAGCTTCTTGTTCAGAGACAAGAGAGGTAGGATCTACGCCTCATCGGTTTCTCCAGAGACCCCTGTTCTTTTCTGATGTTTTTGTTACCTGCCCTTGTTGTATTGCGTGCGATTGGATTATAGGGTGAGAATATGAAATGCGGAATGAGAAATGAATCTCCTAGGCTATATCCCCTGAGTTAGGAATTGAGTGCCTGGGATGCAATTGTTATGTGAATTGGATAAGTTGATTGTGTTCTGACATGATTGAGGATACCCTGTTGTGGTATTATACTTTGTACTTGCCTGTGTGTGCTTGTATGTGTCTGTGTGTCAGGATCCTGTTCCGGTGGCCATTCGAGGTAAGCGCTGATTCTCCTAGGGAGAGGAGAGGTTCTTACTGGTATGGGAGTTGTATGGGTGGCAAATCCCAGCAAGAGCTCGCTGGAGGTCTGGTCCTTGTGTGGCCGGAGCCCTGTCCTTGTGTGGCAGGAAGCCCTGGTACGTATGTGACCTGGGATGCCCTGGTAGGTATGTGACCAGGGAAAACTTGTCCGTGTGTGACTAGTCGAGCAGGAAGCCCTGGTAGGTATGTGACTAGGGATGCCCTGGTAGGTATGTTGTAACGATCCCAATTCCTAACTATTCTTATTTGCTCCGATTAAGGTCATTACCGCCGTGAAACTCAAATAAGCCTCAATTACACCTAAGACCTATTAGAATTCCACAAGGCTACTCATAAGATACCAATTTTAAGCTTGTTTATTTTGTTGCTTATCAATCAATTGGAGCATGATATTGGAAACATGTTCTGGTAACATACGGAGTAAATAAAACATCAGCGGAAGTCTTAAATTAATCCATTGGGTTCATAACACACAAGTCCCATAGGGATCCAAACTAAACAACAAGAAATTCTTCACAAGTTTCGGAAATAGCAAGTAAAGAAGAGTGCTTAAAATAAACCAGAAAGTTGCCCAATCATATGTTATATGCGCAAGTAACAAGTTTGAAAATGTAATGCGATATCGCCCCGCCGTGCAGCCTTGATCTCACACACTGGTACCACGAACAGAGGATGTACCTAAGCCTGAAAAATGGTAAAAACAACGGTTTGAGATTACAAGAATCTCAGTAGGGTCATAACATCATAAGATCTACAGAATCCCTAAACACAAATCTCCCAATTCACATAAGATCATTCCTAAACAACTAAAGGGGTCACGCAGTTCAACAATAAACAAAAAGAGGTTAAGGCCGAGATTATGATTGAGGGAGGACCACACTTTCGAAAGTTCAGAAGTACACAGGCAGGTGAAATACAACAAATCGCTCTCAATGAAAAAGAAAGGCCATCCCCTTCCACCTGTGTTGTCCAAGACTTACTGCACAAAAGGTAGATGGTTAACACACAAACTAATCAGTAAGCCTTTCACCTTATCCTCGCAAGGACAAGTCGACTAGCCCCACATGGACAAGTCTTCCCTTAGCCGCAACTAGGGCATCCCCAAATCCCGCAAGATAAGGGCTTCCTGTCCCGCAAGACAGGGATCCGGCCCCGCAAGGACAGATATCCAACGTGCACTTGCTGGTTCAATCACCCATACACCTCCCATAAATCGATAAGAACCTCTCCTCTCCCTAGGAGCATCAGTTCTTATCCTGCGTGGCCACCGAAACAGGATCCTGACACACAAACACGTACAAGCACACACAGGCAAGTACAAAGCACAATACCATAACAGGGTATTCTCAATCTCGTCAGGAAATAATCAACATATCCAATTCATATAACAATAGTATCCCAGGCACTCAATTCCTAACTCAGGGGTTCTATACAGCCTAGGAGATTCATATCTCATTCCGGATTTCATATTCTCTCCATATAATCCAATCACAAACAATACAACAAAGGCAGGTAACAAAAACATTAGATAAGAGCGGGGGTTTCTGGAGAAACCGATGAGGCATAGATCCTACCTCTCTTGTCTCTGAACAATAAGCTAATCCTTTGCCTTTATTAAGTAAATCTGAACCACCTAAATCATCACCAGACAAAGACAAAACAAACTAAGCATGCATATCCAAAAGTCAATTGAATACCCTATTCCTTACCAATACCACTCACCAAACCTATCAGAAAACCAGTGATCAGATGTTGCAGGTGCCTTCCTCTTGGATGTGTGATGTGATATCCAGGAACTTATCAAGATTCAACCTGAATTTACCATTCCAATTAACTATGCAAAACCTATTGCTAAAAGTAGGGCATAAGACGATTTCTTCTCGACCCAAAACAACGAAATATTTACATCCAAGCTGCGATTAATATAGGGTTGGAAAGAGGATGAAGAGAGCTTTCCAACGACATATTATTTGCAAGATTCTGACAAACGAGTAGAGAGTTATGCTATTTTTAAGTTCAAGAAGATTTGGCGAAAACCTAATTCGGCCGCCGATTTTCACAGTAACATTAGACAAAGAAATACTAACCTCCTGACGGAAAATAAAAAATTTTTGGAAAGAGGATGAAGAGAGGTTTCCAACAAGCTATTACTCGCATAGATCCAACGAACTATGAGTGAGTTATGCTGGTTTGAAGTTTCTGCAAATTATGGTGGCTATAGGGAGGTATAGGGTTTTAAGCCTATACGAAATTTTTAGGTTTTCTATGAATAATTCTTTGTGAGGTTGGCATCCTATTTATAATGAATAAGTATAGAATTATGATTACTACTTTAATCACTTTATCTAAATAGTATAATTTATTAAACTCTAAACTCTTTAATTATCTTCCCCTATTTTTAGGGACTTTAATCTCTAAGGCAACTTCCTATCTATAAGGATAATTTCTAAGGCAATTACCCATCTATAAGGACTTAGATCTAAAGGAATTTTAAACAAAATTAACTACTAAACAATCTTACCAATTTCGGCCATCACACATCCTTTTCTTCAGGGGCAAAATCGTCTTTTCACCTGCACTGGCTTCTGGACTTCTAGGACTCAAAATTCGGGGTCTTACATATGTGACCAGGGAGGACTTGTCCGTGTGAGACTAGTCGACTTCTCTATGACGTAGACAAGATGAAAGAATTACTGATTAGTTTGCGTGTTAACCATCTACCCTTTGTGCAGTAAGTTTTGGACAACACAGGTGGAAGGGGATGGCCTTTCTTCTTCATTGCCTAGGGCAATCTGTTGTGTTTCACCTATCTGTGTACTTCTGACCTTTCGGAAGTGTTTGCAGTCCTCCCTCAGCCATAGATTCGGCCCTAACCTCTTTTGATTGTTTTTTGAATTACGTGATCCCCTTTAGTTGTTTAAGAATGATCTTATGTGAATTGAGAGATTTGTGTTTAGGGATTCTGTAGATCTTATGATGCTGTGACCCTATTGAGATTCTTGTAATCTCAAACCATTGTTTTTACCATTTTTCAGGCTTAGGTACATTCACTGTTCGTCGTACCAGTGTGTGAGATCAAGGCTGCACGACGGGGCGATATCACATCACATTTTCATACTTGTTACTTGCGCATATAACATGAATGATTGGGCAATTTTCTGGTTTATTTTAAGCACTTTTCTTTACTTGTTATTTCCAAACCTTGATGAAGAATTTCTTGCTATTTATTTGGATCCCTATGGGACTTGTGTGTTATGAACCCAATGATTTGATTTAAGACATCCGCTGATGTTTTATGTACTCCGTATGTTACCAGAATATGTGTCCAATATCATGCTCCAATTGTTAATAAGCAATAAGATTAACCAGCTTAAAATCAGAAACTTATTGAGTAGCCTGGTGAGATTCAAATTGGTCTTAGGTGTCATTTAGGCTTATTTGGGTTTCACGGCGGTAATGACCTTAATCGGAGCAATTATTAATAGTTAGGAATTGGGGTCGTTACAAGTTTGGTAGCGGAGCCAGGTTGGTCTTGGTTGCGCCTCACTTGTGGATCTGTTGGGTGGTCCTTCTGGTGCGCATGTTGGTGGTCTGGCGGGGTTGACATTCCCACTTCGGCTGGTGTTTGGTACGCCTGTGATTCTCCTTGGTTTTTGGGCATTCCCTCTGAACATGTCCCATCTCGCCACAGTTGTAACATCGTCGTTGCTGCGAATTCCACGAAGATCCATAGGAATTTGAACCAGAAAAGCTCTTCCGGTTGGTGTTTCCATTGCCATCAATTTTCGGAGGATAGGACCTTAAAGGATAGGGTCCCCTTCGCCGATTGAACCTCGAATCTCGCCTATAGGATCCGCCACTAGTGGCTGCGGATGACTTCTTGGTTTGCACGATCTTTTCAGCCTCAGTTGCGGCAACAATTAGTTCTTGTAAATTCTGCACCGGTGTCGTACCGACGATGGTTTTGAGTTCGGTACTCAACCCATCCTGAAATCGTCTCGCAAGCTGGTATGGTGTACGATTTTCTTCAGGTGCAAATCGGGACAACTCTCTTAACATTTTTTCATATTCCAGCACCGAACGGGTGCCTTGTTAAAACTTGTTAAAAGCTTGTTAAAAGCTTGTCGCTGCTCGCTTTTATGGAATCTCGTAGAAAATCTCTCGTCGAATTCGTACCGGAATTCTTCCCAGGTTGGCAAACGATCGCCGAACCGCAAGCTAACAGATGTCCACCATGAGAGGGCTTCTCCTTCAAGTAAGAATGTAGCAATGGCAACCTTGTCATCATCCGAGATACACAGGAACAAGGATACTCGGCCTAAGGTGTCCATCTACTCACGAGCGGCTGCGGCTCCAGCTAAACCACCGAAATCTGTACATCCAAGTTGTCGAGCTTCCTTCAGCAATTTTGTAATCATAACGGGAAGTCTCTCTGTCACTTTACGATGCGCCGGCTGCACAAGATCAAGTGGAGGAATAGGTTCTGGTGCAGGCGCAGGAGCATTCTGAAATTACGCCTCCATTCGCTGCTGGTTTTCAGCAATTCCCTGTAACACATTTAAGATTTGTGCCATAACAGGGTCAATGCCTGGTGCGGCTGGTGTCAGGTTACCCAATCCCACATTGGAGAGGAGCGAGGGAGGTCTTGGGCTTATATGTGTTGTGTGATGGTATCATTTGTAACAAGATGCATCTTTTGGGCCCTGTGGTTAAAAGCCCAACTGAGCGTTGCAGTTGTGATCCATCACGCTCACATACACGTCCGGGCCTGCTGGGCTGAGGGTTCAGGGGGTCGGGTCGTGACAAATGGTAGCGGAGCCGATCTCGTTCCCTCTTCCGGGTGGGCTAGGGCCGTGTTGTGTGTTCACGTTTGGGCCCGTGAGTTTGGGCCCACGTCAGTTACGTTTGGCTCCCCTCGTGAGGACACGAGGTCTATAAGGAGGGGAGAGAGATTGTGAGACCCAGCCCGTAGGGGGGTCAGGTTACCCAATCCCACATCGGAAAGGAGCGAGGGAGGTCTTGGGCTTATATGTGTTGTGTGATGGTATCATTTGTAACAAGATGCATCTTTTGGGCTCTGTGGTTAAAAGCCCAACTGAGCGTTGCAGTTGTGATCCATCACGCACACATACACGTCCAGGCCCGCTGGGCCGAGGGTCCGGGGGCCAGGTCGTGACATTAACAGACAAATTTTAGATTTTTCGGAAAATGGGCGGTGCGTGGTGGTTCGCCAGTGGCGTGTGGTGGTTTGGAGGCGACGCGTTGTGGTTCGATGGTTGTGGATGGTGGCCGGCGACGACAAACCCAGAAAACCCATCTGCACAAAACTCAACAATTTTTAACATGCTACATGACAAAAGAAAGCTCTCAATGAGAAGAACTTAGCCATGCCATTCGTTTTTCAATAGCTCACCGGAGTTGGCTGAAAAAAGTAATTTTCTGATGACGAAATCCCACTCTTTTGGAGCTTCTACAGGTTGTGTCACAGCTTCAATCTCAGCCAAACTTATACCAAAAGATTGCTGCGAAGAAGGGGAACAAAACGTGACCAACGACAAGACAAATGGTGGCTGGAGGAGGGAGTTCATCCATCATGCGGGAGAGAGAAAGGAATGTACGGTGAGAGAGAAGAAAAATGCAGGGGAAAGGAGGAAGAAGAAGAAAAAGAAGGGTAGGGTTTTTCATTAAACTCTAAACTAAAACGTCGTTCCACTAAATCTTTCTTTTTAAAAAAAATTAATTGACACCAAAATGGCGTCGCTTTGGCACCTGCCCAGAACGATATCACTTAGTGTATACATATATTAAATTAATATTAATTAATTAATTAATTATTAAATTAATCATAAAAATACTTATAAAGTTTAAAAATTCATAGTAAATCATATAATAGTCCAAAAAATATGAAATTTACATCAAAAATTTAAAAAATTAAAATCTTTCCAATAAACTAAGAACTATATTATTTTAACTAATAAATATTTAATTAATAAATAAATACCATTCAGGATAATATAAAAGTAATATTTTTACATCATAAAAATCAAATCAAATCCAATAATTCTTTAAATCTTAAGCTAAAATATTATTATGTCACTCTAAAATAAAAAATAACTCTAAAATCCAAGAATTATGTCACTCTAATTCTTTAAATCATAGATTATAAAATAAAAAATGTTACTAAATTACCCTAACGCATATGATTATGCGTGGCACAAAAAAAATATGAAGGTTTACATAAAATGTCTGAGAAAAAGTCTAAAAGTAGGGAAGCATCAAAGAGGACAAGAGTTTTGTCTTCTTAAGACGTCTCAAGATCATTGAGCCTGTGAGGTCCTCCTCCCCGAAGAAACACACTCAACTATATCTCAAGGTATCGTTTGGGGAGGAGAACGTTACCTCTCTGACCCAAGGCTAGTCAGTCATATTCAATCCTTGACTGCTGCTACTAGGATTCGAACCGCCACCACCTACTTCCTCTTGATTCTACAAGGAGGATGCCTCTTACTAAAATCAGGTACACAACTCACAAACCCAAAAAGAAAATTGGGTCTCGAGTCCATAACTCAAACTCAAGTCCAAAACATAATAATGATCCAAACCCAAATAAAACATGTCCAAAGAAAGGTGCCAAGTAAACAAACGTGTAGTGCAGATACGATAGTCCAGCTCTAAGAAAACCAGGAACTCAACCTCTGGTAGGGACAACTACATGCTCACGAACTACTC
>JAEPBF010000228.1:0-31278 GCA_019739055.1 Passiflora organensis
AACGTAAAAATTTACATACTTTACAGAACCAAATCTCGTAAGTGTACTAAAAATTTACATACTTTACAGAACCAAATCTGGTTTAACTTTCAATAAAACTGAAATACCATACTTTACAATTAAAACTCAACAGTACGATGTATTATCATATACCATTACGGAAACCTTTGATTATAATTTTTTTCTTACTTTACGAGCAATGATACGGAATCAGCCCAATTTACACAACAAATCAATCAAATGGACTTTGATTGATCACATGAATTTTGGAGATACATTATGATACTTTACAAGAACATACAGAAAAGGTCAACGTAACTTGGACAATAAATCCATCGGATGGTCTCCGATGGATTACACAACGATTTAATTTAAAACCACAGAACGGATTTAAAATCAAGAAGTACTTATGATGGAGTACATACGGTAAAGACTCAACCTTACAAGAACATACGGAAAAGGACAAAGTAACTTGGACATGGATCCATCGGATGGACTCCGATAGATTATACAACGATTCAATTTAAAACCAAGGTACGGATTTAAAAATCAAGAAATACTTATGATGAAAACATACAGTAAGGACCCTACATTATGATACTTTATAGCTACCTACGGAAGAGAATAATGAAATTTGAACAATTGACCAATCGGATGGGCTCCGATGGACTGTATAACGAATCAATCAAAACCAAGGTAAAACGGATTTTACAACAAGGAAATACTAATGATGAACCACATACGGTAAAGACCCTACCTTACGAGCCGAAGAAGAGGAAACGATACTCTTGCCTTTGTCCTCAACACTCGCCCTTCCTAAGAACACAATATTCAGGTTAGGCTTAGACAACTGGTATTAAACCTACATAATAAACTTTGTATGACTATAACTCACAAACGACACATCAAATGGAAAAACCGATCACGCTATCACGTTCAGAACGTCGAAATTAACTAACGGGGAAGGTTGGACTTTTTGGTCAAAGTCAACGGTCAACGGTGAACAGTGTCGCCGGTTAACAGTCACCGGCGATGGCCGGAAAACTCCTATTTCATCCAAAACCAAAAATTTTTACATCAACACGAAGCTACAAATATCATGAATACAAATCCAAAAATCAAATTTCAAGACTCACCTCCAATCGGCCGGGATCTAAGATTTTCCGGTAAGAATTTCGGAACTTCTGGCTCCGATCTGGACGCGTCCGTGGTCCGATGAAGGTGAAACTAACGGCAGGTTGATCGTGACGCTGAGAGGAATACAATGGTACAAACAGTTTGAAAATCGGACGGTTGGTTTTGATACTAGAGGTAATTGAAGAAATGGGAAGAAAAATAAAATAAAAAAATAAAAAATAAAAATGGGAGGGGGAAGAAATAAACTCACCGGGAGGGGTTTACTAGTCAGTTGCAGATCTCACAACCTACCCCCCTTACAAAAATTTCGTCCCCGAAATTTATGTACCGTACTACTGGAAGAGATAAGGGTAACGTTCCCGCATAGACTCCTCAGTCTCCCAAAAGAGCTCCTCGGAACTACCACTACGCCAAGAAACTTGAACCATAGGTACTAAACGACTGCGAAGCTGCCTAATCGACTCGTCAACAATAGCCACTGGCTGAACTGGAAACGACAAGTCACTGGCAACCTCTACCGGCGATGCATCCAACACATGTGACGAATCCCGAACGTACTTCTGTAGCATGGAAATATGGAAGACACTATGGATCCTCTCCAAGGACGGTGGCAAAGCAAGACGGTATGCCACTGGCCCAACGCGCTCGGTGATCTCATACGGTCCAATAAAGCGCGGCGCTAACTTGCCTCGCTGTTGAAACCGAAGTACTCCTTTCCACGGTGCAACCTTCAGAAAAACTTTGTCACCAACCTGAAACTCAAGGTCACGACGTCGGTTGTTTGCATGACTCCGTTGTCTGTCCTGAGCTGTATGCAAACGCTGTCTGATCAAAGCCAACTGCTCTGTTGCCTGATCTATTAACTCGGGACTGTCCAGACGTCTCTCACCTACCTCATCCCAACATATCGGTGTCCGACAACGTCTACCATATAGCGCCTCATACGGTGCCATCCCGATACTGACCTGGAAACTGTTGTTGTAGGCGAATTCTGCCAACAGAAGGCATCTATCCCACGTAGTATGTCTATCGAGCGCGCACGCTCGTAACATATCCTCCAATATCTGTATTGTCCTCTCGGATTGACCATCTGTCTGGGGATGGAAAGCCGTACTGAAGTTCAACCGGGAACCTAAAGCACGATGTAGTTTCTCCCAAAATCGGGAAGTGAACCTCGGATCTCGATCAGATACTATGGACACTGGCACTCCGTGCAATCTCACAATCTCGTCCATATACTGGGAAGCTAACTACTCCGGGGTATCGAAGACTCGTACAGGGAGGAAATGGGCAGACTTGGTCAATCTGTCCACAATCACCCATACTGCATCAAAACTCCGCTGAGTCCTCGGTAGACCCACGACGAAGTCCATCGTGATATGCTCCCACTTCCATTCTGGAATGGGAAGCGACTGCAACATACCTGCGAGTTTCTGGTGCTCGACCTTGACTTGTTGGCATACGAGGCAACGGGCAACAAACTCCGCAATGTGTCTCTTCATCCCCGACCACCAGTAAATTTTCCTCAAATCCCGATACATCTTGGTACTACCGGGATGAATCGAGAACGTAGAACTGTGCGCCTCGGTCAAAATCAACTGACGTAACTCCTCATCTTGGGAAACACAAACTCGGTCTCGAAAAGTCAGAATTCCGTCATCCCGGATTCTGTACTCACTGACTGTATCACCTCCAACACCGTTTTCCAATTGCTGACTCAACTGAGTCAAACTCGGATCTTCTAACTGTCTGACTCGGATCTCCTCAAGTAACGACGGTCTGACAACAATCTGTGCTAACAATGCCCCCGAGCCATCACTGCCAAGCTGGACTCGGTTTGCCCTCAAACACATCAGCATCGGCATGTATTCCGCCCGAACGTAAGCTAAGGAAGATGGAGTCTTCCTACTCAAGGCATCGACAACCACATTGGCTTTCCCGGGATGATATTCGATTACAAGGTCGTAATCCTTTATCAACTCAAGCCATCTCCTTTGTCTCAAGTTAAGTTCCTTTTGGGTTAAAAGATACTTGAGACTCTTATGATCTGTAAAGACTCTGCAAGTCTCACCATACAGATAGTGGCGCCAAATCTTCAATGAAAACACTACAGCTGCTAACTCTAAATCATGGGTCGGGTAGTTACATTCGTGTGGCCTCAACTGTCGATAGGCGTAGGCGACTACCTTCCCATCCTGCATAAGTACACACCCCAAACCATGCTTTGATGCATCACTATACACCACATACTCCTTACCGCTGACTGGTAAAGTAAGGACAGGAGCGGAAACCAATCTGGACTTCAACTCCTCAAAACTATGCTGACACTTCTCGGACCACACAAACGGTTCGCCCTTGCGTGTCAACCGGGTCAACGGTCCAGCTAACGTCGAGAAGTTCTCCACGAAGCGTCTATAATAACCGGCTAAACCCATAAAACTTCGTATTTCAGGCACATTACGGGGAGGTTCCCATGATACAACGGCCTCGATCTTCTTGGGATCCACCAATACTCCTCTAGCCGACACAACATGTCCCAAGAAACCGACTTCTCGCAACCAAAACTCACACTTGGAGAACTTGGCGTATAACTGCCGAGCTCTAAGTATCTCCAATACTATCCTCAAATGCTCAGAATGCTCCTCCTCTGACTTTGAATAAATGAGGATGTCATCAATGAAGATAATTACGAACCGATCAAGATACTCCCGGAATACTCGGTTCATCAGATTCATGAAGACGGCTGGTGCATTCGTCAACCCGAAGGGCATGACCAGGAACTCGTAGTGTCCGTACCGAGACCTGAAAGCTGTCTTCGGAACATCCGACTCACGGACTCGCAACTGATGATAACTAGACCACAAGTCAATCTTTGAGAACACCGACGCTCCCTGAAGCTGGTCGAACAGATCATCTATACGGGGCAGAGGGTACCTGTTCTTTACGGTAACCCGGTTCAACTGTCGGTAATCAATGCACAACCGTAGTGAACCATCCTTCTTCTTTACGAACAATACTAGCGCTCCCCATGGAGAAACACTGGGTCGGATGAAACCACGATCTACCAGATCCTCCAATTGAGCCTTCAACTCCTTCATTTCAGCTGGAGCCATCCTATACGGCGGGATGAATATCAGGTTTGTCCCCGGAATCAACTCGATCCCGAACTCCACCTCTCTCTCTGGTGGTAACCCGACTACGTCATCTGGAAATACATCTGGGAACTCACTGGCAACCGGAACTTGATTCAACTCCTGCGACTCGGCTGAGGTATCTCTGACATGAGCCAGAAACGCTGTACAGCCTTTACTGATCATCTACTTCGCACTAAGCCAAGAGATCATACAAGTAGGCACAATACGCCTATCTCCCTCGAAGCAGTACTCCGAACTATCGGGTAGAGTAAACCAAATCCGCTTGGTGAAATACTCTATTCGGGCACGATACCGGGCTAAGCAATCCATACCCAATATAACATCAAACTCCCGGATGTCAAGCGGAATCAAATCTGCCACCAACACAACTGTACTCAACCTCAGAACACAACATATATTTACCTGACTGCATGTCAAAATCTCACCTAACGGGGTCATAACCTCAATAGGTGGAGCCAACGGAGACAACGGGCAATCTGCACTAGCTGAAATTCTAGGACCGACAAAAGATCTATTTGCTCCTGGATCTAACAGAACTCGAGCAAGAACAGAAAATATAGTAATAGTACCTGTCACCACATCGGGGCTAGCACAGGCCTCACCGTCAGTCAAAGTAAAGAGGTGGGTCTGTCTCGTCTGTGCTGGCTGACTGGACTACTGACTGGACTACTGGCCCTGTGTCTGACTACCAGAAGGTCTACCTGGTGCTCTGGACGGTGGCCTGATAGAACCCTAAGAAGGTGTCCGACTGCCACTGGGTCTCGAAGCACTAAAGGACTGTGATCTCGGCTTCGGGCAGTCCCTCGCCATATGACCAAACTCTGAGCAGTTGTAACACTGTCTGCTCTATGGACACGGCGGAATGCGACGTCTTTGACATTTGTCGCACCACGACATGAGTCTACCTATACTTCGACTGGAAGCTATCGACTGTGACTGGGAAGGTGTGTGACTATCGCCTCGTAAATGAGACGACCTCGGGAAATACTGTACTACTGAACGACTCGGTCGACGGTCAGATCTCGAATTGTGCCTAACTGACAAGGACATCCTAATTAGTCTAAAGGCTATAGGGGACAATTAATTACGATACAACAGCTAGGACTATGCACGTGCAGTGTAGTGAGTTGAAAATCATACTTTAAAAAGATTATGAAAACACATTCAAAACTTGGTTTGTAAAAACCTGGGGTTCCGCTACCACTCCTGTAAGGACCCAAACCCGGAAAGCGGGCCCTTACTGCCGTGAAGCCCGGAGAAGTCCGACACGTGGACCAATCCGAACTTCACAAGGCTATTTTGACTTTTCAAACGTAAACCCCCAAAAATATAAATTTAAATCACTTACAAATTACCACATG
Organism: Passiflora organensis; assembly: GCA_019739055.1. Classification (NCBI taxonomy): domain Eukaryota; kingdom Viridiplantae; phylum Streptophyta; class Magnoliopsida; order Malpighiales; family Passifloraceae; genus Passiflora; species Passiflora organensis. Next base: position 5,654 of record JAEPBF010000228.1, read on the forward strand.
GCAGATAAGCACTAACACATGGCACAATAAATAACGGAGAATATTTAAAACAGCGGAAGTCTTTTATAACAACACAATACAAACCAGTGAAACCATAACACACAAGCCCCAAGTATCTGAAAACAAAATCACAAGTCCAAACAATAAATATTCAACAATGTGCCAATAAAACCATACATGTGTAGATGCAATAGTCACAGCGAGTAGTCCCGACGCTCACACTGAAAACAGCTACTGATCACGATCTAGTCCTGGGAGGGAAAAACAAACACGAAGGGGGTGAGATTTTCGAGAATCTCAGTAGGGGATAACAAAGCGGACTTATTAAAAGAGAGGATCAATAAGGACCTTATCAAGGGGAGAAACAACAAGGAACTTATGAAGAAGGAGAAACTACAAGGAACTTATCAAGGGGGAGAACCAACAAGGAACTTATCAAGGGGAGAAACAACAAGGAAAACTTATTAATTCATTATTAAACTTATGAATTCTAAAAACTATAACTTTACTGTTTAGTTTATAAAATATTTACTTACTGAACCCAACATATACTTTCTGTTTACTTTACAAAATATTTACTTATTAGCCTCGAAAATGTACTTTCGCTTTCAACAAAGAACTGAACAAGGATCAAGACGAAAACATGGGCGGACCACAAATCACTTCCTGAGTAACCCCCGCTAAAGGGAAACTGGAAGCCCACTGGCAGTGTAAATTTATATTTTTAGCAAATACTGAATACGTAACCCATACCGCCAGTGTTGTCCGAGACTAGGCAGAGAAAACATAACACACATCGTACCTGTCTCAATACGAACCAACCTGCGAAGACGTGGCAGGTAAACGTAAACATCACCCATACGACTCCCGAACAGATGAGTGTCTCTCCGCTTACTCTCGGAGACCGAGCACTCACCACGTTTGGCCAAACGTACGTAAGTAACATGTAACGTAAAAATTTACATACTTTACAGAACAAAATCTGGTTTAACTTTCAATAAAACTGAAATACCATACTTTACAATTAAAACTCAACAGTACGATGTATTTTCATATACCATTACGGAAACCTTTGATTATAATTTTTTTCTTACTTTACGAGCAATGATACGGAATCAGCCCAATTTACACAACAAATCAATCAAATGGACTTTGATTGATCACATGAATTTTGGAGATACATTATGATACTTTACAAGAACATACAGAAAAGGTCAACGTAACTTGGACAATAAATCCATCGGATGGTCTCCGATGGATTACACAACGATTTAATTTAAAACCACAGAACGGATTTAAAATCAAGAAGTACTTATGATGGAGTACATACGGTAAAGACTCAACCTTACAAGAACATACGGAAAAGGACAAAGTAACTTGGACATGGATCCATCGGATGGACTCCGATAGATTATACAACGATTCAATTTAAAACCAAGGTACGGATTTAAAAATCAAGAAATACTTATGATGAAAAACATACAGTAAGGACCCTACATTATGATACTTTATAGCTACCTACGGAAGAGAATAATGAAATTTGAACATTGACCAATCGGATGGGCTCCGATGGACTGTATAACGAATCAATCAAAACCAAGGTAAAACGGATTTTACAACAAGGAAATACTAATGATGAACCACATACGGTAAAGACCCTACCTTACGAGCCGAAGAAGAGGAAACGATACTCTTGCCTTTGTCCTCAACACTCGCCCTTCCTAAGAACACAATATTCAGGTTAGGCTTAGACAACTGGTATTAAACCTACATAATAAACTTTGTATGACTATAACTCACAAACGACACATCAAATGGAAAAACCGATCACGCTATCACGTTCAGAACGTCGAAATTAACTAACGGGGAAGGTTGGACTTTTTGGTCAAAGTCAACGGTCAACGGTGAACAGTGTCGCCGGTTAACAGTCGCCGGCGATGGCCGGAAAACTCCTATTTCATCCAAAACCAAAAATTTTTACATCAACACGAAGCTACAAATATCATGAATACAAATCCAAAACTCAAATTTCAAGACTCACCTCCAATCGGCCGGGATCTAAGATTTTCCGGTAAGAATTTTGGAACTTCTGGCTCCGATCTGGGCGCGTCCGTGGTCCGATGAAGGTGAAACTAACGGCAGGTTGATCGTGACGCTGAGAGGAATGCAATGGTACAAACAGTTTGAAAATCGGACGGTTGGTTTTGATACTAGAGGTAATTGAAGAAATGGGAAGAAAAATAAAATAAAAAAATAAAAAATAAAAATGGGAGGGGGAAGAAATAAACTCACCGGGAGGGGTTTACTAGTCAGTTGCAGATCTCACAGAACTAATGCCATAAATAATTACTAGACATCCCTTACCAGTTTTGGCCATCACATATCCTTTTCTTCAGGGACAAAAATGGTCTTTTTCACCTGCACTGGCTTCTGGACTTCTAGTACTCAAAATTCAAGGTCTCACATCCTCCCCTCCTTATAAAAATTTGGTCCTAGAAATTTTAAGCACCAGTACCTAAGCAAACAGATAAGAAAAATTTGCACGCATAGATTCCTCAGTCTCCCAAGACTATTCCTCAATTTGGCCATTACGCCAAACAACTCGTACTATAGGCATGTTTCGACTGCGAAGCTGTCGAACTGAATGATCTAGTATGGCAACTGGCTATACGGGATAGGATAGGTCTTCAGCAATTACAACTAGGGTTTTTTCGAGCACGTGAGTAGGGTCTTGCACATACTTTCTCAATATTGAAATGTGAAACATGTTGTGAATTCTTTCCATATTTGGAGGTAAGGCAAGTTGGTATGTAACAGGGCCGATCCTCTCGACGATGTTATACGGACCAATGTAACGAGGTGTTAGCTTACCTCGCTGCTTAAAACGAAGAACTCCTTTACATGGGGTGACCTTCAGAAACACTTTATTACCTACCGCAAATTCCAGCTCCGTTCATCGATTATCGGTGTAAAGTTTCTGCCAATTTTGGTCTATTTTTAGCCATTGTCGAATCAAGTTCAACTGCTCTGTTGCTTGATCAATCAATTCCGGATTTCTTCAATCAAGGTAGGCTTGACTTCGATTCATGCCAATAACGATCCAGAAAATCAGTGCTAAGATGCACTCGATTAACTTTCAAATCCAGAAACACAGGCATGTAATGGGTGCGCATGTCAGCCAAAACTGATGTGGAAGGAGGATGAAAATGTTAGCTCAAGGCATCAGCAACAACATTTGCCTTTCCAGGATGATATTCGATGATCAAATCATAGTCTTTAATCATCTCCACCAATCTTTGTTGTCTCATATTCAATTATTTTTGCGTGAGGAGGTACTTCAGGCTTTTGTGGTCGGTGAAGATTCGACACATCTCACCATAAAAGTAATGTCACCATATTTTCAACTCAAACACCATGGCTGCAAGCTCCAAATCATGCGTAGAGTAGTTGCTTTTGTGCGGTCGTAACTATTGGGAAGCATAAGCAATGACTTTCCCATCTTGCATCAAAACGCATCCAAATCCGGATTTCAACACATCGCTATAAACCATATACTCCTTTCCGCAAATAGGTAAGGTAAGGATAGGTGCGGAAACTTTGCTGGCATTTCTCGTTCCACACAAATAGGTCACCCTTGCGCGTCAGTTTTATCAATGGTGCAGCAAGCGATGAATAATTCTTCATAAAACGACTGTAGTATCCTGCTAAGCCAAGGAAACTACAAACTTCGAACACAGTTCGCGGGGGTTCCCAAGCAACTACGGCTTCAATCTTCTTTGGATCAACTAACACACCTTGGGTGGAAACAATATGGCCAAGGAAACCAACTTCGCGTAACCAGAATTCGCATTTGGAGTACTTTGCAAACAACTGCCGATCCTTCAAAACATTCTGCACAATCCGCAAATGCTTAACATGTTCCTCTTCCGATTTTGAATAAATCAGAATATCGTCGATAAAGGTTATCACAAATTTTTCCAAGAACTCGTGGAACACATGATTCATCAGATCCATGAACACAGCTGGTGCATTGGTCAAACCGAATGGCATAATCAGAAATTCGTAGTGGCCGTATTGCGATCTGAACGCGGTCTTCGGAATGTCAACATCATAAACTCTCAATTAATGGTATCCAGATATGAGGTCAATTTTGGAGAACACGACTGCATCTTGAAGTTGGTCGAACAAATCATCGATGCGTGGCAAAGGGTATTTCTTCTTCACGGTCACACGATTCAACTGCCGATAGTCGATACATAATCGTAACGAGCCATCTTTCTTCTTTACGAACAAGACAGCTACTCCCCAAGGTGATTGACTAGGTCGAATGAAACCATGATCAATCAAATCTTTCAACTGTGTTTTTAGTTCCTTCATTTCCGCAAAGGCCATACGATACGGAGGAATGGAAATCGGATTCGTACCAGGCACTAATTCAATGCTGAATTCCACTTCCCTTGCTGATGGTAAACCGGCTATGTCTTCTGAAAATACTTTTGAAAATTCGTGAACCACTAGAACAGAATCCAGATCCGAGGACTCTTTAGAAATATCATGTACGTGCGCCAGGTACACTATATATCCTTTGTTGATCAATTGCTTTGCATCCAGCCAAGAAATCATGCAAGTTGGAACAACTCACCTATCACCTTCAAAGCAGTATTTGGCACCATCAGGAAAAGTGAACCACACATGTTTGGTGAAACACTCCATACAGGCTTGATATTTCGCCAAACAATCCATGCCTAAGATTACATCCGGCTCTCGGATGTCCAATGGAATTAGATCCACAACAAGTACATTTGGACCCATACGTACAACATAGCCGATGTAGACTAGATCACAAATTAGTTGTTCTCCCATAGGAGTCAGAACCGCAATAAGAGGAATCAAGGGAGATAGCAGCCGATCCGTGCTAAGTGTTACCCTTGGACTTACAAATGATTTATTTGCTCTAGGATCTAATAATATTTTAGCATTTTAAGAAAATACTGAAATAATAGTTTTCACCACATCAGGACTAGCCTCGGCATCAGTTAGGGTGAATAGCCTTGTTGGTCTTGATTGAGCCTCACTTGTGGATCCGTTGGGTGGTCCTTCTGGTGCGCGCATTGGCGGTTTGGTGAGGTTAGCATACCCACCTCAGCCCGCACTAGGTGCGTCTGTGATATGTCTCGGCTTCTGGCATTTTCGCTGAATGTGTCCCATTTCGCCACAATTCTAACATAGACATTGCTGAAAATTCCACGTAGATCCATTGGGATTTAAACCAGAAAAGTTCTTCTTTTTGTTATTTCCATTGCCATTAATTTTCTAAGGATAGGACCTTAAAGGATCATAAGCCGATTAAATTTTGAATCTCGCCTGAACGATCCGTCACTAGTGGCTGCGGATAGCTTCTAGGTTTGCACGTTCTTTTCAGCTTTAGTCGCGGCAACAATTAGTGTAACGACCCCAATTCCTAACTATTAATAACTAGTCCGATTAAGGTCATTACCGCTAAATAGTGAAACCCAACTAAGCCTAAATGACACTTAAGACCTATTTGATTCCACCAGGCTAATCATAAACTTCCGATTTTAAGCTTATTCATCTTTTTGCTTATCAACAATTGGAGCATGATATTGGACACATATTATGGTATAATACGGAGTAAATAAAAAGATCAGCGGAAGTCTTAACTTAATTTATTGGGTTCATAACACACAAGTCCCATAAGGATCCAAATAACCAGCAAGAAATCCTACAACAAGTTTCGGAAATAGTAAACAAAGAAGGGTGCTTAAAATAAACCAGAAAGTTGCCCAATCATTCATGTTATATGCGCAAGTAACAAGTATGCAAATGTGATGCAATATTGCCCCGCCGTGCAGCCATGATCTCACACACTGGTACCGCGAACAGTGGATGTACCTAAGCCTGAAAAATGGTAAACAACAACGGTATGAGATTACAAGAATATCAGTAGGGTCACAGCATCATAAGATCTGCAGAAACCCTAAACACAAATCTCCCAATTTACATTAGATCAATCCTAAATAGCTAAAGGGGATCACGCAATTCCAGAATCAAACAAAAAGGTTAGGGTCGAATCTATGGCTGAGGGAGGACCACAAACACTTCCGAAAGTTCAGAAGTACACAGGCATGTGAAAAACATCAAATTGCTCTCGGCAATGAAGAAGAAAGGCCATCCCCTTCCACCTGTGTTGTCCAAGGCTAACTGCGCAAAGGATAAATGGTTAACACACAAGCTAATCAGCAAGCCTAGTAAGTCATCTTGTCACACACGGACAAGTCTTCCCAAGCCACACACGGACTTGGGCACCCCAAACCACACAAGGATAAGGGCTTCCTGCCACACAAGGACAGGGTTCCGGCCACATAAGGACCAGACCTCCAGCGAGCTCTTACTGGGTTTTGCCGCCAATACAACTCCCAAACCAGTAAAAACCTCTCCTCTCCCTAGGAGCATCAGCGCTTATCCCAAATGGCAACAGGAACAGGATCCTGACACACAAACACTTACAAGCACACACAGGCAAGTACATAATATAATACCACAATAGGGTATCCTCAAACATGTCAGAACACAATCAGCATATTCAATTCACATAACATATGCAACCCAGGCACTCAATACCTAACTCAGGGGTTCGATATAGCCTATGAGATCCATATCTCATTCCGAATTTCATACTCTCACCCTATAATCCAATCGCATGCAATACAACAAGGGCAGGTAACAAAAACATCAAGAAAATAACAGGGGTCTCTGGAGAAATCGATGAGGCGTAGATCCTACCTCTCTTGTCTCTGAACAAGAAGCTACTCCTTTGTCTTTACTAATTAAATCCGAACCACCTATAATATCACCAGGCAAAAACGAAAAAAACTAAGCATGTATATTCAATAATCAACTGAATTCCCTATTTCCTTACCAATACTACTCACCAAACCTATCAAAAAAACTAGTGATCAGACGTTTCAGGTGCCTCCCCCTTAGATGTGTGATGTGATAGCCTGGAACTTAACAAGATTCAACCTGAATTTACCATTCCAATTAACTATGAAAATCTTGCCGCTAAAAGTAGGGCATAGGATGATTTCGACTTAACCTTAAACAAGGAAAGTTTTACATCCAAATTGCGAAAAATATATGGTTGAAAGAGGATGGAAAGAGATTTCCAATGAGCTATTATTTGTAAGGATCTGAAAAAATGATTAGAAAGTTATGCTATTTTGAAGTTCAAGAAGATTTGACGAAAACCTAATTCCGCCGATGATTTTCAAGTTAACCTTAGACAAAAAAATGCTAACCTTATGACAAAAAATAATATATGGTTGGAAAGAGTATGAAGAGAGCTTTCCAACAAGCTATTATTCACAGCGATATAACAAACAACGAAAGAGTTATACTATTCTGAATTTCAAGAAGATTTAGTAGTGCCGTCGAATTTCAACTTGACTTTTGAGAAAGAAATACTAACTTCCTGAAAAAACCTCAAAGATGGTTGGAAAGAGGATGAACAGAACTTTCCAACAATCTATTATTCGCAGGGATCCGACGAATTATGAGTTAGTTATTCTGGTTTAAAGTTTCTGCAAATTGTGGCAGCTATAGGGAGGTATAGGGTTTTAGGCTCATACGAATTTTGTAAGTTTTCTACGAGGAATTTTTGTGGGGTTGGCTTCCTATTTATAATGAATAAGGGTAGAATTATGATTACTACTTTTACTCACTTTATTAAAATAAGATAATTTACCAGATAATTAAAATCTTAAATTATCTTCCTCATTTTTAGGGACTTAATCTCTAAGGCAACTACCTATCTTTAAGGATGATTTATAAGGCAATTACCCATCCATAAGAACCTAGATCTAAAGGAATTTAAAACAAAATTAACTACTAAACAAGCTTACCAATTTCGGCCATCACACATCCTTTCCTTCAGAGGCAAAATCGTCTTTTCACCTTTACTGGCTTCTAGACTTCTAGGACTCAAAATTACGTATCTTACAATTAGTTCTTGCAAATTCTATACCGATGTTGTACCAACGATGATTTTGAGTTCAGTACTCAGCCCATCCCGAAATCGTCTCGCAATCTGGTACGGTGAGTGATCCTCTTCAAGTGCTAATCGTGACAATTCCCTTAACGCCTTTTCATATTTCAGCACCGAACAGGTGCCCTATTCAAGCTTGCAGAAAGCTTATCGCTGCTCGTTGTTTTGGATTCTCGTATAGAATCTTTCATCAAATTCATACCGAAATTCCTCCCATGTAGGTAGACGATCGCCAAATCGCAAGCTCACAGCTGTCCACCATGGGAGGGCTTCTCCCTCAAGTAGGAAAGTGCGATGGCAACCTTGTCATCATCCGAGATACGTAAGAACAAAGACACTCGGCATAAGGTGTCAATCTATTCATGAGCAGCAGCGGCTCTAGCTGAACCATTGAAATCTTTACATCCCAATTGTCGAGCTTCCTTTAATAATTTTGTAATTACGACGGGAAGTCTCTCGGCTACCTTAGGATGTGCCGGCTGTATACGTTCAAGTGGAGGAATAGGTTCTTCCACGGGTGTGGGTGCAGGAGCATTCTGAAAATATGCCTCCATACACTGCTGATTTGCAGCAATTCCTTGCAATACGTTTAGGATTTGTGCCATCACATAATTGATGGCTGGTGCAATTGGTGCCTCAGGTTGGTTTTCGGGCACAGCTTTCCCTCCCTGCTCAGTTTGTGCCATTACATGATCGATGGCTGCTACGGCTGGTGCCTCAGGTTGGATTTCGGGCTCAGCTTTCCCTCCCTGCTTAGTTTGTGCATTCGGCTCCTCTTGCTCAATAGGTTGCTGTTCGGCTTGAACCTCATACCTACCCCATCGATCCCTTGTAACGTTCAACCTTGCCATAATATACAAACATACGATTGTTATTTAACAGATACTAAATACGATACTAGGAAAAAGAGTGGTACCTGGTGGAGAGGCATGCACCGGACGATACGCATATGCTGGAAAACAAATACACTTGCACACAAATACTCACAAGTTTCAGAAATCATATGTACGCAGGCGATGCACACTTGGCAATTACACCAACACTCCCATAAGCATTCGGCAACAATACTATCATACAAACCATTCTCGGAAATCATTGCAACAAACTTTAAAGACAGTGATAAGAAATATATTAAGATTTATCAGAACACATCAAGGCATACCAGGCATAAGAACATTCATAAACACACAGCAAATCAGATTATCATTCTCATTATTCAAATCTTACAAATCAATCCCTTTTTAGCATTAGTTTTCTTTCGGTAGTAGCCCCTAAGTGAGTGAGTGTGTGTGCATGTTCTTACCTACAAACACAAAATCAACAAACAAGTTAGCATATAACCAATTATATTCCTTAAAATATACTCTGCTACCAAACCTATTATTAATTGCTCCGATTAGGGCCATTACCCCCGTGAAACTCAGACAAGCTCAAGAACCAGGACATATCTGAATTCCACAAGACTTACTTATCAAATTCTTGATTTTTAGCATGTGCATTCGTTATGTTCATTAGTTATTGGAGCATGATATTGGACATGTATTCTGGTATCATACGGAGTGAATAAAATATCAGCGGAAGTCTCTAAATAAAATCAATGAATCCACAACTCACAAGTCTCATAAGGATCCAAATATCCAGTAAGTTAATTCCCAAAATAAAACGGAAACAAGTAAACGAGAAACCTTGAAAAATTGAAAAATAGTCCAATCATAATTAATGTTATATGCGCAATCAGTCAAGGAGACAGAAATACAAATGTGATGCAATATCACCCCGCCGTGCAGCCTTGATCTCACACACTAGTACCACGAACAGCGAATGTACCTAATCCTAAAACAAATGGTGAAAATAATAGGATGAGATTACAAGAATCCCAGTAGGGTCAGAACATCATAAGATCTACAAAAATCTTAAACAAACATCTCCCAAACAACATCTAATCATCCCTACATAACTATGGGTATCACGCAATTCATTAATAAATCAATAGTTTAGGGCCGAAAGTAAGGCTGAGGGTGGACTACAACACTTCCAAAAATCAGAAGTACACAGACAGGTAAAACTCATCAGATTACTCTCGGCAGTAGGAGAAAAAAAGGTCATCCCCTTCCACCTGTGTTGTCCAAAGCTTTGCTGCACAAAGGGTAAAAGGTTAACACACAAGCTAAACAACAAGCTTATTCATCTTCCCAGCACACAGGACGGGGCATCCTAACTAGCACACATGATTAGGGCTTCTTGCCAGCACACAGGACAAGGCATCTAGCCAGCACATAGAACTAGGCATCCTAACCAGCACACAGGACAAGGCATCCAACGAGCTCTTGCTGGGGATTACCACCCATACGACTCCCTTACCAGTAATAACCTCCCTTCTCCCAATGAGCATCAGCACTTACTTCGAATGGCCACCAGAACAGAATCCTAACACACAAATACGTACAAGCACACACAGGCAAGCACAAAGCACAATACCATAATAGGGTATCCTCAATCATGTCAGAACACAATCAGCATGTTCATTACACACAACATATGCAAATTAGGCACACATAACCTATCTCAAGGGTTTGGTATAACCTAAGTAATCATATCGCAATCCGCAGTTCATGTATACACCCTACAATTAATTCAAATACAATAACAATAAGGATGTGTATCGAAAATAACCAACAAACAATCAAGGATCTCTGGAAAAACCGATGAGGTATAGATCCTATCTTACTTATCTCTGAACAAGAAGCTATTCCTTTGCCTTTATTTAATGGTTTCGAACCACCAAACCTATCAGAAACCAGTGATTAGATGTTGCAGGTGCCTCCCCCTTGGATGTGTGAAGTGATAGCCAAGAATTTATCAAGATTCAACCAATTTCGGCTTTCACATAACCTCTTCTTCGGAGGCAAAATAGTCTTTTCACCTGCACTGGCTTCTGGACTTTTAGGACTGAAAATTTGGGGTCTCACAAAGAAAGGATACGAATGTAATGCAATATTGTCTCACCATGCATCGTTGATCTCACACATTAGTACGACTGACAGAGGATGTATCTAAGCCTGAAAAAGAGGGAAAACAACAGGGTAAGATTACAAAAATCTCAGTAAGGACACAACATCATAAAATCTAGAGAAATCTACAAAAATATCTCCTAATCAACATCAGATCTGCTTATACTACAAAAGGGGTATCAAACAAACATCAATCAAGCATAGTAAGGTTAGGGCCGAAAGTAACAAGGCTTGGGGTAGTCTAAGAACACTTATGAAACCAGAAGTACACAGGTAGGTAATTCATCATCTGATATGAACAATTGAATGGCTATCCCCTTCCACCTGTGTTGTCCAAGGTGTAGCTGAAAAAAGGATAAATGGTTAGCAAACAATCTAATCAACAAGCCTATCCATCTTGCCACACAAGGAAAAGGGCATCCAAACCACACAAGGATAAGGGCATCTTGCCACACTAGGACAAGGCAACTAGCCATACAAGGACTAGGCATCCAACGAGCTCTTACTAGGGATTGCCATCCTTGCGACTCTCATACCAATAAGTATGCCTCCTCTCACTAAGAGCATTAGTCACTTACCCCGAATGGCCATAAAAAAAGAATCATGACACATAATCAAGTACAAACAAATATAATCAAGTACAAACAAATATAATCAAGTACAAGACATAACATCACTGCAAAGTATCCTCAATCACATCACAATACAATCAGCAAGTCCAATGCTCATAGTATAACTGAAACAGGCAAACATATCCTAGTATAGGGATTCACAATTGCTTAGGGAACCGTAAACCAATCCAAAATTATGCACATCAACTCCTAAGCATGCACATACATCAAGGAACACAACCAAAACATCAACAAACAAAAAATCTGTCGAGAAACCGATGAGGTATATATCCTACCACTTCTGTCTCTGAACAAGTAGCTAGTCCTTTGCCTTTATCATTGAAACCAGAACCACTTATACAATCATAAGGCAAAGACAAAACCAAACTAAGCATGCATATATAGTAACCAAATAAATATCCTAGTTCCTTACCAATTCTACTCAACAAACCTATCAGAGAGTAGTGATCAGAAGCTGCTGGAATCACCCCTTGGATGTATGATGTTATAGTCAAGAACACAACAAGAATGAACCTGATTTTCAACCCAATTTACCACGTAAATTTCAGCACCAAGTTAGGGCACAAGGACAAATTGCGATTTCATGCATAAGTAGGTTAGAGGTTGTGATTTCATGATAACAAAGAAGGATTAGGTGTCAATTACCCAAATATTTAAAAGGAACAAGATCAGAAACCAATTGACAAATTTCAGCAATAATAGGGAAAAGAATAAGGTATACTGATTTCACATATAGAGAGGACACAAAGGCTGAATTCATGATATTATAACAAAAATAGGTGCCAAACAATCATACAAAAAAGTGGAACAAAAACTAAAACCAATTGAAGGAAGAATCAAGGTATTGTGATAGCAATAAATATAGGGAAGCACTAATCTTCTGATGATCATACCAAGATAACAAGATGAAGGATGAAAAGAGGATTCCAACAAGCTATTATTTTCAGAAATCGGATGAAAGATGAAAGAATTTGGCTATGGTTTGTGTAGGGTGAATTTCGGCAGCAAGAGGAAAGAAAGAGAGGGTATCACGTGATGATTTAGGGTGTTTTTGTTATGAGGTCATATGTTTGGCCGGTTGCTATGTTTATAGGGTTGAATAGGATTAATTTCCCTAGTTTTAAGGCTTGATATTAGAAGATAATTCTTAGGATTTAATTCTGGAATTATCTCTTAAGGATAGAAAATAAACTATTTATGATAGAAATGAAATAGGAAAGAAATGAAATTAAAAGAGGAAAGAACCTTCAATACCATTTCCAGCTACCAAACATCTATTTCTTCAGGGGTAAAATGGTTATTTTAGCTTCATTAGTACCTGGATTTCTAGGACATCTATCAAGGAAAGAATCGAGGTCTCACATCCTCCCCTCCCTATGAAAATTTCATCCTCGAAATTTTAGTATAAGTACCTAAGAAAACAGGTGAGGAAATCTTGCACATTTCCTCAGTCTCCCAACACAGCTCCACATCTTGGCCATTATACCAAACAACTTGAACCATAGGCATACTTTGACTGCGAAGCTGACGAACTAACCGGTCTAGTATGACATTTGGTTGTACAAGGTAGGATAAGTTTTCAGCAACATCAACTGGTGGTTCTTCAAGCACATGAGCAGGATCTCGAACATACTTTCTCAACATTGAAATGTGAAACACATTGGGAATTCTCTTCATATTCGGGGACGATGCAAGTGAATAGGCAATTGAGCTGATCCTCTCAATAATGTCATACGGACCAATGTAACGAGATGCTACCATTCCTCGGTGCTGAAAACAAAAGACACCTTTCCATGGGGCGACTTTCAGAAACACTTTGTCACCTACCGCAAATTCCAGTTCTCTTTGTCGATTATCAGCATAGTTTTTCTATCAATCTTGCACTATTCTCAACCTTTGTTAAATCAGATTCAACTGTTCAGTTGCTTCATTAATCAATTCTGGATTATCTAGGAATCTCTCGCTTACTTCATTCTAGCAAATTGGAGTTCTACAACGTGTCCCACACTGTGCTTCATAAGGAGCTATTCCAATGCTTATGTGAAAATAGTTGTTGTAAGCGAATTCTGCCAAAGGAAGACATCGATCCCAATTGGTATTTTGATCCATCATACACGCACACAACATATCTTCAAGAGTTTGAATCATTCTTTTAGATTGACCATCAGTTTGAGGATGAAAAGCTATACTGAAATTCAATCTCGAACCCAATGTATTCTGAAACTTTTCCCAAAATCGCGAAGTGAAACGGGGATCACGATCAAAAACAATGGAAATTGGTACTCTATGTAATTGAACAATCTCATCCAAATAATCTACAGTCAATCTCACGGGAGTATCTGTAACACAAACACAAAGGAAATGTGCAGATTTCATCAATCGATCCATAGTCACCAAAATGGCACCGCATCCTTGTTGAGATCTGACCAAACCGGTCAGAAAGTCCATCGTGACATGCTCTCACTTCCATTCTAGAATCGAAAGTGACTGAAGTAGACTAGAAGGTCTCTGATGCTTGATTTTCACTTGTTGACATACAAGGCATTGTGCAACAAACTCAGCAATGTGACATTTCATATTCGGCCACTATAATTGCTATTTCAAATCTTGGTACATCTTGGTACTACAAAGATGAATAGCAAACTTTGAACTGTGCGTTTCAGGAAAAATCTGATTGCGAACATCAGAATCTTATGGTACACATACGCAATTTATGAAAACAAGGATTCCATCATCTCGGATTCTGAAATCACGAACCGCAACATCAACATCATCAGCTAACTACTGCTGAATTTCAGCCAATCTTGGGTCTTCAAATTACTGATTTTGAATTTCTTCCAACAAGGTAAGCTTGAATTCAATTCGAGCCAACAACAAACCAGTAAAATTGCTACCATAATGTACACGTATAACTTTCAAATCCATCAACATAGGCATGTAGTGTGCACACGCATAGGCCAGAATAGAAGAAGAAGAAGAGTGGGTCTTTTGGCTTAAGGCATCAACCACAACATTTTCTTTTCATGGATAATACTCGATGATCAAAACATAATCTTTAATCATCTTCACCCATCTTCGTTGTCTCATATTCAACTCCTTCTTCACAAGAAATTCTTCAAGATTTTATGATCGGCGAAGAATCTACACGTCTCACCGTACAGGTAGTGGTGTCATATCTTCTGCACAGGTAGTGGTGTCGTACAGGTAATGCTCCGATTAGGGCCATTACAGCCATTAAATTCAGACAAGCTCAAGAACCAGCACGTATCTGAATTCCATAAGGCTTACTTATCAAATTCTCGATTTTTAGCATGTATATTCATTATGTTCATTAGTTATTGGAGCATGATATTGGACATGTATTCTGGTATCATACGAAGTGAATAAAATATCAGCGAAAGTCTTTAAATAAAATCAATGAATCCATAACTCACAAGTCCCATAAGGATCTAAATTTAACGACCCCAAATCCTAACTAGTAATAATTTCTCCGATTAAGGTCATTACCGCCGCGAAACCCAAATAAGCCTAAATAACACCTAATACCTATTTGAATCTCATCAGGCTAATCATAAACTTCCGATTTTAAGCTTGTTAATCTTATTTCTTATCAACAATTGGAGCATGATATTGGAGACATATTCTGGTATCATACGAATTAAAAAAAACCATCAGCGGAAGTCTTAAATTAATTCAATGGGTTCATAACACACAAGTCCCATAGGGATCAAAATAACCAGCAAGAAATCTTTCAACAAGTTTCGGAAATAGCAAACAAAGAAGGGTACTTAAAATAAACTAGAAAGTTGCCCAATCACTCATGTTATATACGCAAGTAACAAGTATGCAAATGTGATGCGATATCGCCCCACCGTGCAGACTTGATCTCACACACCGGTACCACGAACAGTGGATGTACCTTAGCCTAGAAAATGGTAAACAACAACGGTATAAGATTACAAGAATCTCAGTAGGGTCACAGCATCATAAGATCTGCAGAAACCCTAAACACAAATCTCCCAATTTACATTAGATCAATCCTAAACAACTAAAGGGGATCACGCAATTCCAGAATCAAACGAAAAGGTTAGGGCCAAATCTATGGCTGAGGGAGGACTACAAACACTTCCGAAAGTTCAGAAGTACACAGGCAGGTGAAACACATCAAATTGCTCTCGGCAATGAAGAAGAAAAGTCATCCCCTTCCACCTGTGTTGTCCAAGGCTCACTGCGCAAAGGATAAATGGTTAACACACAAGCTAATCAGCTAGCCTAATAAGTGATCTTGTCACACACGAAAAAATCTTCCCAAGCCACACAAGGACATGGGCACCCTAAACCACACAAGGATAAGGGCTTCCTGCCACACAATGACAGGGTTCCGGCCACATAAAGACTAAACCTCCAGCAAGCTCTTGTTGGGTTGTGCCGCCCATAAAACTCCCATACCAATAAGAACCTCTCCTCTCTCTAGGAGCATCAACGCTTACCCCGAATGGCCACCGGAACAGGATCCTGACACAAAAACACGTACAAGCACACCAAGGCAAGTGCACAGTATAATACCACAATAGGGTATCCTCAATCATGTTAGAACACAATCAACATATTCAACTCACCTAACATATGCAACCCTGGCACTCAATACCTAACTCAAGGGTTTGATATAGCCTATGAAATCCCTATCTCATTCCGAATTTCATACTCTCACCCTATAATCCAATCACATACAATACAACAAGGGGAAGTAACAAAAACATCAAGAAAATAACTAAGGTCTTTGGAGAAACCGAGGAGGCGTAGATTTTACCTCTCTTGTCTCTGAAGAAGAAGCTACTCCTTTTCCTTTACTAATTAAATCCGAACCACCTATAATATCACCTGGCAAAAACGAAAACAAACTAAGCATGTATATTCAATAATCAACTGAATTCCCTATTTCCTTACCAATACTACTCACCAAACCTATCAGAAAAACCAGTGATCAGACGTTGCAGGTGCCTCCCCCTTGGATGTATGATGTGATAGCCAGGAACTTAACATGATTCAACCTGAATTTACCATTCCAATTAACTATGCAAATCTTGTTGCTAAAAGTAGGGTATAGGACGATTTCGACTTAACCTTAAACAAGGAAATATTTACATCCAAATCACGAAACATATATGGCTGGAAAGAGCTTTCCAACGAGCTATTATTTGTAAGGATCTAACAAACAATTAGAAAGTTATGCTATTTTGAAGTTCAAGAAGATTTGGCGAAAACCTAATTCCGCTGACAATTTTCAAGTTAACCATACACAAAAATATACTTACCTTCTGACAAAAAAAAAAATATAGTTGGAAAGAGCATGAAGAGAGCTTTCCAATAAGCTATTATTTGTAGATATATAACAAACAACAAAAGAGTTATGCTATTCTGAATTTCAAGAAGATTTAGTAGTGCCGCCGAATTTCAACTTGACCTTTGAGAAAAAAATACTAATCTCCTGTCACAAAAACAATATTTTTTGAAAGAGGATGAAGAGAGCTTTCCAACAAGCTATTATTTGCAGGGATCCGACGAACGATGAGTGAGTTATGCTGGTTTAAAGTTTTTGCGAATTATGGCGGCTATAGGGAGTTATAGGGTTTTAGGCTCATACGAATTTTTTAAGTTTTCTATGAGGGATTTTTGTGGGGTTGGCTTCCTATATATAATGAATGAGTGTAGAATTATGATTACTACTTTTACTCACTTTATCAAAATAAGATAATTTTCCAGATAATTAAACTCTTAAATTATCTTCCCTATTTTTAGGGACTTAATCTCTAAGGCAAGTATCTATCTTGAAGGATGATTTCTAAGGAAATTACCCATCCATAAGGACCTAGATCTAAAGAAATTTTAAAAAAAATTAACTACTAAACAAGTTTACCAATTTCGGCCATCACACATCCTTTCCTTCAGGGACAAAATCATCTTTTCACCTGTACTGGCTTCTGGACTTCTAGGACTCAAAATTCGGGGTCTTACATCTTCCCTCCTTATAAGAATTTCATCCTCGAAATTTTTAACACAAGTACCTAATCAAACAAGTAAGGAAATTTTGCACGCATAGACTCCTCAGTCTCCCAAGACTACTCCTCAATTTGGCCATTACGCCAAACAACTCGTACCATAGGCACGCTTCGACTGCGAAGCTGTCGAACTGACTGATCTAGTATGGCAACTGGCTGTACGGGATAGGATAGGTCTTCAGCATCTTCAACTGGCGGATATTTAAGCACATGGGCAGGATCTCGCATATATTTTCTTAGCATTGAAATGTGAAATACATTGTGAGTTCTTTCCATATTTGGAGGTAGTGCAAATCGGTATGCAACAGGACCGATTCTTTCAACAATGTCATATGGAACAATGTAGCGAGTTGCTAACTTACCTCGCTGTTGGAAACATAGGACTCCTTTCCATGGGGAGACTTTCAAAAATACTTTTTCCCCTACCACAAATTCCAGCTTCCTTCGTCGATTGTCGGCTTAGGCTTTCTGCCGATCCTGAGCTGCTTTTAGCCTTTGTCGAATCAAGCTTAATTGTTCTGTTGCTTGCTCAATTAATTCCGGATTGTCTAGGCTTCTCTCGCCTACTTCATTCCAGAAAATGGGGGTTCTGCAGCGTCTCCCATATAGTGCTTCATAGGGTGCCATACCGATGCTTACATGAAAGCTATTGTTGTAAGAAAATTCTGCCAATGGCAGACATCGATCCCAGTTAGTTTCCTTGTCCAATACACTCGCATGTAGCATGTCTTCAAGTGTCTGAATTATCCTTTCTGATTGACCATCGGTGTGTTGATTATATGTTGTACTGAAAATCAATCTCGAACCCAGTCCATTCTGGAATTTCTCCCAAAATCATGAAGTGAAACGAGGGTCACGATCTGAAACAATAGAAATTGATACTCTATGAAAATGAAAAATTTCGTCCAAGTAACGAACTACCAATTTTTCTGGTGTATCTGTCACACTTATAGGAAGAAAGTGTGCAGATTTCGTCAGTCAATCCACAATCACCCAAATGGCATTGTATCCTCGCTGCAATCTAGGCAAACCGGTCACAAAATCTTTTGTGACATGCTCCCACTTCCATTCTGGAATCGAAAGTGACTGAAGTAGACCAGCAGGTTTTTGATGTTCGATCTTTACTTGTTGACGTACGAGGCATCGGGCAACGAATGCAGAAATATAATGTTTCATATTTGGCCACCAATACTGCCCCTTCAAATCTTGATACATCTTAGTACTTCCAAGATGAATAGCGAACTTCGAACTATGCGCCTCTGATAGAATAAGGTTACGAATATCAACATTTTGTGGAACACATGCCCGGTTTCTGAAGACTAGTACATTTCCTCATCTAGTATTCTGAAAGCACGAACTATGGCATCAACACCATCAGCAAGTTGCTTCTGAATTTCAGTAAATTTTGGATCCTCTAATTGTTGATTCCGGATTTCTTCAATTAAGGTAGGTGCGACTTCAATTCGTGCCAACAACGAACCAAAGAAATCGGTGCCAAGATGCACATGATTAGTTTTCAATTCCAACATCATCGGTAGGTAATGCGTGCGCATGTAAGCCAAAACTAATAAGGAAGGAGGATGATACTTTCGGCTCAGGGTATCAGCAACAACATTCGCCTTTCCAGGATGATATTCGATGATTAAATCGTAGTCCTTAATCAGCTCCACCCATCTTCTTTGTCTCATATTCAATTCTTTTTGTGTAAGGAGGTACTTCAGGCTTTTGTGATCAGTGAAGATTCGACACATCTCGCCGTATAAATACTGTCGTCATATTTTTAAGGCAAATACCACGGCTGCAAGTTCCAGGTCATGTGTAGGGTAGTGTATCTCGTGCGGTCACAATTGCCTTGAAGCGTAGGCAATGACATTCCCATCTTGCATCAATACACATCCAAGTCCAGATTTTGATGTGTCGCTGTAAACCACATACTCCTTTCCTCAAATAGGAAAGGTAAGGATAGGTGCAAAATCTAACCGATTCTTTAGTTCTTTGAAACTTTGCTGGCATTTCTCGTTCCATACGAACGGCTCACCCTTGCGTGTTAGTTTTGTCAATGGTACGGCAAGTGATGAAAAATTTTCCACAAAGCGACGATAGTATCCTGGAAAGCCTAGGAAACTATGAACTTCGAACACACTTCGCGGTGGTTCCCAAGCAATCATGGCTTCAATCTTCTTTGAATCAACAAACACACCTTGGACGGAAACAATATGGCCAAGGAAACTAACTTCTCGTAACCAGAATTTTCATTTTGAGTACTTTGCGAACAACCGTTGATCTTTCAAGATTTTAAGCACAATAAAAAAATGCATAGAATGATCCTCTTCCGATATTGAGTAAATCAGAATGTCGTCGATGAAGACTATCACAAATTTATCCAGGAATTCACGGAACACACGATTCATCAAGTCCATAAACACAGCTGGTGCATTGGTCAAGCCGAATGGAATAACTAGAAATTCATAGTGGCCATATCGCGATCTGAACGCCGTCTTTGGAATATCAGCATCACGAACGCGCAATTGATGGTGTCCAGATCTGAGATCAATCTTGGAGAACACGGCTGCACCTTGGAGTTGGTCAAACAAATCGTCGATGTATGGCAAAGGGTATTTATTTTTCACGGTCACACGGTTCAGCTGCCGATAATAGTTGCACAATCGCAGCGAACCGTCTTTCTTTTCACGAACAGAACAGGTGCTCCCCAGGGTGACACACTAGGTCGAATAAAACCACGATCCAGCAAATCTTTCATTTGCATTTTTAGTTCCTTTATTTCTGTAGGAGCCATACGATACGGAGGAATGGAAATCGGATTCGTACCTGGCACTAGCTCAATGCCGAATTCCACATCCCTTGATGATGGTAGCCCGGCTATGTCTTCTGGAAATACTTCTGGAAATTTGCAAACCACAGGAACAGAATCCAGATCTGAGGATTCTCTAGAAATATCATGTACGTGCGCGAGGTACGATGTACATCCTTTGTTGATTAATCACTTCGCCTTAAGCCAGGAAATCATGCAAGTTGGTACAACTCGCCTATCACCTTCAAAACAGTATTTGGTAGCATCAGGAAAAATGAACCACACCCGCTTGGTGAAACACTCCATACAAGCTTGATATTTCGTCAAGCAATCCATGCCTAAAATCACATCCTGCTCCCTGATGTCTAATGGAATTAGATCCACTTCAAGTACATTTGAATTCTAGCCCATACGCACAGCATAGCCGATGTAGACCAGATCACAAGTCAGTTGCTCTCCCAATGGAGTTAGAACCGCAATAGGAGGAGTCAAGGGAAATAGAGGTCGATCCGCACTAAGTGTTATCCTTGGACTTACAAACAATCTATTTGCTCCTAGATCTAATAATACTTTAGTGTTTTGAGAAAAAACTGAAATAGTACCTGTCACCACATCAGGTGTGAGGACCCGATCCCGGATACCGTCTCACCGCTGTAGGACTCGAATTGACCCCACGAGGGACCAACCAGAATCCTACAAGGCTTCTCTTACAAAATCCGTAAGTTATAAAATTCTGGTTGCCGTTTATCAGCAATACAACCAAGTTTATTGGATTCTCATATATTCAAGGAACCTTTACTAAATCATAAAAACTGTTTGAGCATGGGTTCTAAAATCTTTATATTTGTAAGGGTTTTGAAAATATTTATTAAAAGAACAACTTAGATTCTGTCAAACACCAAGTTGCAGAGTTATTTAGCGGAAGGCTTTGTAAAAGAAAAAAAAAACAAAACATTTATTTTGAAAACACAATCCGGAAAAAATTTCAACAAATAAATAAAAATAAAGAAAACAATGGAAAACCAAATCAACCCCAAAGGATGAAAGTCCAGTCCAAATTATTTATTACAGTCCAAAATATAAAAATCAAAGAAATGTAAAATGCATGCAAACCACAACACAACTGCATAGCCATAGTTCAGCACCTACTATCCAATGTTTCTAGGGAGGCTAGGCTTCTCCTCAGCTGAACCTGAAAGGGATAACAAATGGGGGTGAGATCACTAGGACCTCCGTGAGAGACACAGCATCATAAGCATTCACGGGGATGAGTAGAGGCAATACGAAAAACTTTTTCTTTTAAAATGCAAGTATAAAACCGGTGTAAGTAACAAGAATAATGAAAGTTCAAAAACACAGACTCAACGGTCTAAAATGAGTGGTTACGGTAAACGCATCATATCGTATCGAAAAATCCCACGGGATAGACATTAAAACACCACACGAATCGGTTCGACGCATAGAACCGTCGGGCCCAATGGCAGTAAAGTTTGAGTTATTACAAGTTATGTATAAATGTCCCACCGCCATTGT
Organism: Passiflora organensis; assembly: GCA_019739055.1. NCBI lineage: Eukaryota > Viridiplantae > Streptophyta > Magnoliopsida > Malpighiales > Passifloraceae > Passiflora > Passiflora organensis. The sequence continues at coordinate 27,766 of JAEPBF010000228.1, forward strand.
TGTCTGTGGAGCGGAGGGAATACACACGTCCTCCACACTCCATAATCACGACCTGTGATCAAAGGTCACATAACACAACCATACAACTCCCTACGGTAAGAATCGCTCCCCTACTACGGGACGTTCCGAATACTTACCTCGCATTGGCCAAGCGCTTCGTGTAATTCACGGTATCATATCTCTCATATATATACCCACCAACATGCCCCAAAATTCATAAAATCATTTCAATGGGATAATTTACACATGTTCAAAACATCATACAACACATGTGTATAGAAATGGTAAAGTAACCAAAAATCATGCTAAATCATCTTTCATAAATTTTTTCAAACATGCATCCTTGTAAGTTCTTAACACCCAAATCATGCCAAAACAAAAAGGGAAAATACTTAGAAAACGGTATGTGATACTAGACAAAATCAAGTGTAAACATCACCCATCCAAGTTTCTATTCTTCATCTTAAACACATTAAACATGTGGGTAGTTTTCACGCATATTTCACAAAACCAAAAACACATACATAAATATTAATTTTCAAACACATGCCGAGTAATCACTAGTCGCAATTAAACCATTTCAAGCATGCCTCATACTCAAAACCAAAACAAAATCATTTATGTAAACTATATTAAAAGTGAGTAGCCGATCAAACCGATGATACGAAGTCTCCCACCTTTTGTCTCTGATCACGGAGTCCTTTCCTACAAGCCCTGCTATGCCTACCATAAGATCATAACATACTCCTGGTTAGGATCCATCAGATCCATACTCAAATCCAAAGAACACTTATGGATCTAATTGACCCAAGTATATATATATATACTCACTAATCAACAACTCACCTTGTATCTTGTTTGATTGTGATACTTGTGGGTCTAAGGGTACTTCCGATAGGTTAAACTTAACGATTTCTCATGAAAATTTTTATCGTAGATTCCTGGCATTCTGAGACGGACGTGGATATAAAGAATGAAAAATTGGCTGAGTAGAAAAAAAGATAGAAAATCTACAAGTTTCGGAAACTGTAGGGTGACGAGTTTGGTTTATGAACTTGGGGGATGAATTTCTGGGTTCAGTCTTGAGTTTCTTGGCAGGTTGGTTCAAAGAAGAGTTCAAGGTATCAGAGAGGGTGTTCAGAGAGGCTTAGAGAGAAAGAAAATTGAAGAAGCTGGGTATCAAGATCAAGAACAGATTAGTTCTACATATAGAAGAAAAAGTCTGGTTGGAGCAGCACTTGGTTGGATGATTGGATTTCAGATAAAGTTTTGGTATTTCAGGTGAGACTTCTGGTGACTTAGGTGTACATTCAGGCAAGCAACAGAATAGACCAGAAATTGAAGAAATGCATGCCAAAGATAGGGAAAGTCGGACTCAAGAGGGAACACACAAGAGAAACCAGAATTTGCAAGATGGTGAGTGATCAAAGGGGTTCCCAAACCAATGGCAATCAGATGAAAGTGAGTGGGAATCTTGCAATGGCAGACAAGGGTAAGTGGAGAGGTGTGTTTTAGCTGGAAAAGGAGAGAAACATTCTGGTGGGAGGGCCAGGAAATGATGCTTAATCAAGTGTGTTAGGGAAAGTTGAAGTTTAATTAATCATGTATGTAATGTCTAGTTAGGTGGGTAATGAACCAGAGGAAAATTCAAAAGGATCACCACCAGGAGAGGAATTACGACTTTAGCTTGAAAGGAAGAGCATCAGGTATGAAAATGGCAGACAATTTTGATTTAGAATGTGCCTACACAAAAGGTTAAGCATGTGAAGGCAGATTTGAACAATAATGGCATAACTAGACACTCAACTTGTATAAACACATAAGGGACCCAAATTATGGCTGTATGTGATGTGGATCCTGAGGTAAGTATGGTAAGGTAATGTAGGTTTAATCCAGGTGAAAATCTTATGTAATTACCCACTGTAATTGCTGAGTTACGGTACGGTAACAAAAATCAGGGATTTACGGTGATCAATTTTTTTTTTGTGACTGGTGTATATGATTTTACTCTATGATGATTGTCTAATTACATGGCCAATTTAATCAATGTAGAATGAGTACATTGGGCCTTAGGAAATTTCCGAATTGACTTGGGCCTTGGGAATGGTAATTGGACCGAAAATATGAAGATACGAATCAAATACGGGCTGCAGCAGTTTTACGATCGGACAATTCGTAAAACTGCATCATATAAGTAGTGTATATTTTATGTTTTTGAGAAATTACATGGCCAAGGATCTAATTACTCACTTTTACCTTTCATAGGTTACTCAGATGTCTAAGGTTCACTCAGGTCCATCTAAATCGTAAAATGTTACCGTCACACGGTAAACAAAACTCATCCGGAGTACTCGACGGGGTAAAACTTGGGGACTGACCACTAATACGGTAGAAATGGATACAGTAAAAATTTAGGCATTGCCGAAATGACTCGTACGGGCGTCAAAGTCATTAGCTAATAGGTATAGTACATATCTAACACTCAAAATGCTGAAAAATAACTTATACGATAAAAATAAAAAGGAAGAATAACTGATGGAAACCTCTCTAAAAGAGCGAGGTCTCACATCAGGACTAGACTCGGCATCAGTCAAAGTAAAGAGCCTTGTTGGTCTTGGTTGCGCCTCACTTGTGGATCCGTTGGGTGGTCCTTTTGGTGCGCGTGTTGGTGGTCTGGCGGGGTTGGTATTCCCACCTCGGCCTGTGTTTGGTACACCTGTGCTTCGCCTTGGTTTTGGGGATTCCATCTGAACATGTCCCATCTCGCCACAGTTGTAACATCGCCGTTTCTGCGAGCTCCACAAAGATCCATTGGAATTTGAACCAGAAAAGTTCTTCCGGTTGTTATTTTCATTGCCATTAATTTTTGGAGATAGGACCTTAAAGGATAAAGTCCCCTTCGCCGATTGAACCTCGAATCTCGCCTATAGGATCCACCACTAGTGGCTGCGGATGACTTCTTGGTTTGCACAATCTTTTCAACCTCAGTTGCGGCAACAATTAGTTCTTGTAAATTCTGCACCGGTGTCGTACCGACGATGGTTTTGAGTTCGGTACTCAACCCATCCTGAAATCGTCTCGCAAGCTGGTACGGTGTACGAGCCTCTTCAGGTGCAAATCGGGACAACTCTCTTAACACTTTTTCATATTCCAGCACCGAACGGGTGCCTTGTTCAAGTTTGTAAAAAAATTTTCGCTGCTCGTTTTTATGGAATCTCGTATAAAATCTCTCGTCGAATTCGTACCGAAATTCTTCCCATGTTGGAAAACGATCGCCGAATCACAAACTAACAGATGTGCACCATGCGAGGGCTTCTCCTTCAAGTAAGAATGTAGCAATGGCAACCTTGTCATCATCCGAGATACGCAGGAACAAGGATACTCGGCATAAGGTGTCCATCCACTCATGAGCGGCTGCGGCTCCAGCTGATCCACCAAAATCTTTACATCCAAGTTGTCGTGCTTCCTTCAGCAACTTTGTAATCATAACGGGAAATCTCTCTGTCTCCTTAT
>JAEPBF010000228.1:31378-84741 GCA_019739055.1 Passiflora organensis
CTCATGTCCTCATGAGGGGAGCCAAACGAAAGAGAAAGCGAGAATAGCTCCGCTACCATTTTTCACAACCCGCCCCCTGGACCTTCGGCCCAGCGGGCATGGACATGTATGTTCGTGTGATGGATCACAACTGTAATGCTCAGTTGGGCTTTTAACCATATGCCCCAAAAGATGCATCTTGATACAAATGATACCATCACTCAACACATATAAACCGAAGACCTACCCCGGTTTTTTTCTGAAGTGGGATTGGGTAACCTGACCCCCCTACGGGCTGGTTCTCACATTCTCCCCTCCTTATAGTTATGAGACACTGAGTTTTGAGTCCAAGAAGTCTAGAAGCCAGTGCAGGTGAAAGAGACTATTTTTCTTTTAAAGAAAAGGACGTGTGATGACCAAAATTGTTAAGGGATGTGTAGTAATTATTTCTGGTATCAATTCTCTTTAAATTGATTCTTTATTTGTGACGACCCTAATTCCTAACTATTACTATTTGCTTCGATTAAGGTCATCACCGCCGTGAAACCCAAATACGCCCAAATGACACCTATGACCGATCTGAATCTCACCAGGCTTACCATTAACTTCCGATTTTTATAGCATGTTTATTTTAATGTTTAACAACAATTGGAGCATAATATTGGACAAATATTCTGGTAACATACAGAGTAAATAAAACATCAGCAGAAATTTTTAGATTAAATCATTGGGTTCATAACACACAAGTCCCATAGGGATCCAAACAATCAACAAAAAATCCTCCAACATATTTCTGAAATAACAAGCAAAGGAGGGATATGAAAATAAACCAGAAAGTAACCCAATCATTCATGTTATATGCGCAAGTAAACAAGGATCAAGTATGCAAATGTGATGAGATATCGCCCCGCCGTACAGCCTTGATCTCACACACTGGTACCACGAACAGTGGATGTACCTATGCCTGAAAATGGTAAAAAAAAAAAACAATGGTATGAGATTACAAGAATCTCAGTAGGGTCGTAGCATTATAAGATCTGCAGAAACCCTAAACACAAATCTTCCAATTCATATTAGATCATTCCTAAGCATCTAAAAGGGATCATGCAATTTAAGAATCATTCAGAAAGAGGTTAGGGCCGAATCTATGGTTGAGGGAGGACTACCAACACTTCCAATTATCAGAAGTACACAGGTAGGTGGAACTCAATAGATTGCTTTCGGAAATGAAGAAGAAAAGCCATCTCCTTCCACCTGTGTTGTCCAAGTATTACTGCACAAAGGGTAAACGGTTAACATACAAGCTAATCAGTAAGTCTAGTAAGTCGTCTTGCCACATAAGGACAGGTCTTCCCAAGCCACACACGGACTTTGGCATCCCAAACCACACAAGGATAAGGGCTTCCTGCCACACAAGGACAGGGTTCTGGCCACACAAGGAACAGACATCCAGCATGCATGCTGGGCTTTTCCACCCATACAACTCCCATGCCAGTAAGAACCTCTCCTCTCCTAAGGAGCATCAGTGCTTTTCCCGAATGGCCACAGAAAAAGGATCTTGACACACAAACACGTACAAGCACACATAGGCAAGTAAAAAGCATAATATCACTACAAGATTTCCTCAATCATGTCAGAACACAATCAACATATTCCATTCACATAACATATGCAACTCAGGCATTCAATACCTAACTCAGGGGTTCAATATAGCCTATGAGATCCATATCTCAATCCAAAATTCATACTCTCACTTTATAATCAAATCACATGTAATACAACAAGGGCAGGTATCAAAAATATCAAGAAAATAATAAGGATCTCTGGAGAAACCGATGAGGCGTAGATCCTACCTCTCTTGTCTATGAACAAGAAGATACTCCTTTTCCTTTGTTAGGTAATTTCGAACCACCTATATTATCACCAGGCAAAGACGAAAACAAACTAAGCATGCATATTCAATAATCAATTGAATACCTTATTTCCTTACTAATTCCGTTCACCAAACCTATCAGAAACCAGTGATCAGATGCTGCAGGTGCCTCCCCCTTGGATGTGTGATGTGATAGGAAGGAACTTAACAAGATTCAACCTGAATTACCATTCCAATTAACTATGCAAATTTCGTCGCTAAAAGTAGGGCATAGGAAAATTTCGACTTCAAGAATAGAGAAATTTAAAAGAAGGAAATTCATGATCATACATCTTCAATAGATGCTAAGAAATCATAAGAACACGCGAAACGACAACAAAAATCAACCAAAGACAAAAACTGTAGAAATCTAAAAAAAAAACCTAATCCCGTCACCAATTTTCGACTTAACCTTAGAAAAGGAAATATTTATGTCTAAAAAAAAAATATATGGTTGGAAAGAGGATAAAAAGTTCTTTCTAACAAGTTATTATTTGTAGAGATACAACAAATGATGAAAGAATTATGCTATTTTGAAGTACAAGAAGATTTGGCGAAAACCTAATTCCGTTGCCGATTTTTTACTTATCTTTTGAGAAAGAAATGCTAACCTCCTGAAAAAAAACCAAAGATTATTGAAAAAAGAATGAAGTTATATTTCCAACAAGCTGTTATTTTCAGGAATACAGCAAACGATGAAAGAGTTATGCTAATGTGAAGTTCAAGAAGACATGGCGAAAACCTAATTCCGTTGCCGATTTTCGACTTATCTTATGAGAAACAAATACCAACCTCCTGACAAAGAAAAAAAAATGATTGGAAATAGGATGAAGAGAGCTTTCCAACAAGCTATTATTTTCAAGAATTCGACAAGTGATGAGTGAGTTATGCTGGTTTGAAGTTTCAACAAATTTTAGCAGATATAGGGAGGTGTAGGGTTTTAGGCTTTACGATTTTATGTGTTTTCTATGAATGACTTTTGTGGGGATTGGCTTCTATTTATTTAAGATGGTTATGAGATTATAATCCCTATCTTCAAGGCTTAATTAAAGTAAGATAATTATCAGAATTAAATTCTGTAATTATCTTCCCCTATTTTTAGGGATTTTAATCTCTAAGGGAATTATCTATCTATAAGGACTTAGATTAAAGGGAATTTATACCATAATTAACTACCATACCACTCTTACCAATTTAAGCCATCACACATCCTCTCCTTCAGGGGAAAATTTGTCTTTTCACCTGCACCAGCTTCTAGACTTCTAAGACTCAAAATTCGGGGTTTCACATCCTCCTCTCTTTATAAGAATTTCGTCCTCGAAATTTTAGCACAAGTACCTAAATAAAAAAGAAAGGAAATTTTGCATGTATAGATTCCTCAATCTCCCAAGATTATTCCTCAAGTTTTCCATTACGCCAAATGACTCATACCATAGCCACTCTTCGACTGCGAAGCTGTCGAACTGACCGATCTAGTATGGCAACTGGCTATACTGGATAGGATAGGTCTTCAGCAACTTCAACTGGCGATTCTTTAAGCACATTAACAGGGTCTCGCATATACTTTCTTAGTATTGAAATGTGAAATACGTTGTGAATTCTTTCCATATTTGGGGTCAGGGCAATTCGGTATGCAACAGGCTGATTCTTTCGACAATGTCATATAGACCAATGTAGCTTACCTCGCTGCTGAAAACGAAGGACTCCTTTCCATGGGGAAACCTTCAAAAATACTTTTTCATTTACCGAAAATTCCATCCCCTTTCATTGATTATCGGCGTAGCTTTTCTGCCGATGCTGGGCTGTTTTTAGCCGTTGTTGGATCAAATGCAACTGTTGCGTTCCTTGATCAATCAATTCCGGATTGGCTAGGCGTCTTTCGCCTACTTCATTCCAACAAATGGGATTTCTGCAACGTCTCCCATATAGTACTTCATAGGGTGCCATACCGATGCTTACATGAAAACTATTATTGTAAGAAAATTCTGCCAACGGCAGGCATCGATTCCAACTGGTTTGCTGATCCAACACACTCGCTCGTAGCATGTCTTCGAGTGTCTGAATTGTCCTTTCTGATTGACCATCGGTTTGGGGATGAAATGCTGAATGAAATTCAATCTTGAACCCACCGCATTCTGGAATTGCTCCCAAAATCATGAGGTGAAACGAGGGTCATGATCTGAAACAAAAGAAACTGGTACTTCATGCTATCGTACAATCTCGTCCAAGTAACGAACAACCAATCTTTCTGGTGTATTTGTCACACAAGGAAGAAAGTGTGCAGATTTCGTCAGTCGATGCATGATCACCCAATGGCATTGTATCCTCATCGCGATCTAGGCAAACCAGTCACAAAATCCATTGTGACGTGCTACCACTTTCATTATGGAATCAGAAGTGACTGAAGTCGACCAGCAGGTCTTTGATGTTCGATCTTTAGATGTTGACATACGAGGCATCGGGCAACGAATTCAGCAATGTGACGTTTCATGTTTGGCCACCAATACTGCTCCTTCAAATCTCGGTACATCTTAATGCTTCCAGGATGAATAACGAATATCAAACTATGCGCCTATAATAGAATAAGGTTACGAATAGCAACATTTTGTGGAACACATACCCGGTTTCTGAAGACTAGTACTTCGTCATCTCGTATTTTGAAATCATGAACTATGGCATCAACACCATCAGCAAATTCATATAACAATAGCATCCCAGGCACTCAATTCCTAACTCAGGGGTCGATACAGCCTAGGAGATTCATATCTCATTCCGAATGTCATATTCACACCCTACAATCCAATCACAAACAATACAACAAGGGCAGGTAACAAAAACATCAGATAAGAGCAGGGGTTTTGGAGAAACCGATGAGGTGTAGATCCTACCTCCTTGTCTCTGAACAAGAAGCTACTCCTTTTCCTTTATTAAGTAAATCCGAACCACCTAAATCATCACCAGGCAAAGACAAAACAAACTAAGCATGCATATTCAATAATCAATTGAATACCCTATTCCTTACCAATACCACTCACCAAAACCTATCAGAAAACCAGTGATCAGATGTTGCAGGTGCCTTCCCCTTGGATGTGTGATGTGATAGCCAGGAACTTAATAAAAATCAACCTGAATTTACCATTCCAATTAACTATGCAAATCCTGTGCTAAAAGTAGGGCATAGGACGATTTCGTCTCAACCTAAACAACGAAGTATTTTACATCAAGCTTCGATTTATATATGGTTGGAAAGAGACTGAACCGAGCTTTCAATGACATATTATTTGCAAATTCCAACAAACGAGTAGAAATTTATGCTATTTTGAATTTCAAGAAAATTGGTGAAAACCTAATTCCATCGCTGATTTTCCCAGTAACTTTAGACAAAAAAATATGGTTGGAAAGAGGATGAAGAGAGCTTTCCAATAAGCTATTATTCGCAGAGATCAAATGATCGATGAGGGAGTTATGCTGATTTAAAGTTTCTGCAAATTGTGACGGCTAAGGGGAGGTATAGGGTTTTAAGCCTATACGAATTTTTGTAAGGTTCTAGGGGAAAATTTTGTGGGGTCGGCTTCCTATTTATATTCAATGAGTGTAGGATTATGTCTACTACTTTTAATTACTCTATCAATCCAATATAATTTACCAGATAACTAAACTCTTAAATTATCTTCCCTATTTTTAGGGACTTTAATCTCTAAGGCAACTATCTACCTTAAGTATGATTCCTAAAGCAATTACCCATCTACAAGAACCTAGATCTAAAGGAATTAGAAAAAAAATAATTTACTAAACAATCTTACCAATTTCGGCCATCACATACCCTTCTCTTCAGGGGCAAAATCATCTTTTCACCTGCACTGACTTCTGGACTTCTAGGACTCAAAATTCGGGGTCTTACATCCTTCCCTCCTTATAAGAATTTCGTCCTTGAAATTTTAACATTAGTACCTAATCAAACAAGTAAGGAAATTTTGCATGCATAGATTCCTCAGTCTCCCAAGACTGCTCCTCAATTTGGCCATTACGCCAAACAACTCGTACCATAGGTACGCTTCGACTGCGAAGCTGTCGAACTGACCGGTCTAGTATGGCAACTGGCTGTACGGGATAGAATAGGTCTTCTTCAACTTCTACTGGCGGTTCTTTAAGTACATGAGCAGGATCTCGCATATACTTTCTTAGCATTGAAACGTGAAATATGTTGTGTATTCTTTCCATATTTGGAGGTAGTGCAAGTCGGTATGCAACAGGGCCGATTCTCTCCACAATGTCATAAGGACCAATGTAGCGAGGTGTTAGCTTACCTCGCTGCTGAAAACGAAGGACTCCTTTCCGTGGGGCGACTTTCAAAAACACCTTGTCTCCTACCGCAAATTCCAGCTCCCTTCGCCGATTGTTGGCGTAGCTTTTCTGCCGATCCTGAGCTGTTTTAAACCTTTGACGAATCAAATTCAATTGTTCTGTTGCTTGGTCAATTAATTCTGGATTGTCTAGGCGTCTCTCGCCTACTTCATTCCAGCAAATAGGGGTTCTGCAACATCTCCCATAAAGTGCTTCATAGCGTGCCATACCGATGCTTACATTAAAGCTATTGTTGTAAGCAAATTCCGCCAATGATAAGCTTCGATCCCAGCCGGTTTGCTGGTCTAATACACTCGCACGTAGCATATCTTCAAGTGTTTGAATTGGCCTTTCTGATTGACCATCGGTTTGGGGATGAAATGCTGTACTGAACTTCAATCTCGAACCCAGTGCATTCTGGAATTTCTCCCAAAATCGTGAAGTGAAACGAGGGTCACGATCTGAAACAATAGAAACTGGGACTCCATGCAAACGAACAATCTCGTCCAAGTAAGAATTGCCAATTTTTTTGGTGTATCTGTCACACGTATAGGAAGAAAGTGTGCAAATTTCGTCAGTCGATCCACGATCACCCAAATGGCATTGTATCCTCGCTGTGATCTAGGCAAACCGGTAACAAAATCCATTGTGATGTGCTCCCACTTCCACTCTGGAATCGGAAGTGACTGAAGTAAACCAGCAGGTCTTTGATGTTCGATCTTCACTTGTTGACATACAAGGCATCGAGCAACAAATTCAGCAATATGTCGCTTCATGTTAGGCCACCAATACTGCCCCTTCAAATCTCAGTACATCTTTGTGCTTCCCGGATGGATAGCAAACTTTGAACTATGTGCCTCTGATAGAATAAGGTTACGAATATCAGCATTTTGTGGAACACATACCCGGTTTCTGAAGACTAAAACTTCATCATCTCGTATTCTGAAATCACGAACTATAACATCAACACCATCAGCAAGTTGCTTCCGAATTTCAGCAAGCTTCGGATCCTCTAACTGTTGATTCCGGATTTCTTCAATTAAGGTAGGTGCGACTTCAATTCGTGCTAGCAACGAACCAGAGAAATCGGTGCCAAAATGCACACGATTAGTTTTCAATTCCAACATCATTGACAGATAATGAGTGCGCATATAAGCCAGAACTGATGGGGAAGGAGATTAACACTTTCGGCTCAGGGCATCAGCCACAACATTTGCCTTTCCAGGATGATATTCGATGATCAAATCGTAGTCTTTAATTAGCTCCATCCATCTTCGTTGTCTCATATTCAATTCTTTCTGTGTAAGGAGGTACTTCAGGCTTTTTTGATCAGTGAAGATTCGACACGTCTCGCCATATAAATAATGTCGCCATAATTTTAAGGCAAATACCACGGCTGCAAGTTCCAGGTCATGCGTAGGATAATTTCTCTCGTGCAGTCGCAATTGCCTTGAAGCGTAGGCAATGACTTTCCCATCTTGCATCAATACACACCCAAGTCCGGATTTCGACGCGTCGCTGTAAACCACATACTCCTTTCCGTAAATAGGTAAGGTTAGGATAGGTGCAGAAACTAACCGATTCTTTAGCTCGTCGAAACTTTGCTGGCACTTTTCATTCCATATGAACGGCTCACCCTTACGTGTCAGTTTTGTCAATGATCCGGCAAGTGATGAAAAATTTTCCTCAAAGCGACGGTAGTATCCTGCTAAGCCTAGGAAACTACGAATTTCAAACACACTTCGCTGAGGTTTCCAAGCAATCACGGCTTCAATCTTCTTTGGATCAACAAACACACCTTGGGCGGAAACAATATGGCCAAGGAAACTAACCTCACGTAACCAGAATTCGCATTTTGAGTACTTTGCAAACAATCGTCGATCCTTCAGGATTTTAAGCACAAGCCGCAAGTGCTTAACATGATCTTCTTTCGTCTTTGAGTAAATCAGAATGTCGTCGATGAAGACTATCACACATTTATCCAGGAATTCGCGGAACACACAATTCATCAAGTCCATAAACACAGCTGGTGCATTGGTCAAGCCGAATGGCATAACCAGAAATTCGTAGTGGCCATATCGCGATCTAAACGCTGTCTTCGGAATATCAGCATCACGAACTCGCAATTGATGGTATCCAGATTTGAGATCGATCTTGGAGAATACCGCTGCACCTTGTAGTTGGTCAAACAAATCATCGATGCGTGGCAAAGGATATTTGTTCTTCACGGTCACACGGTTCAGCTGTCGATAATCAATGCACAATCGCAGCGAACCATCTTTCTTTTTCACGAATAGAACGGGTGCCCCCCAGGGTGACACACTAGGTGGGATAAAACCACGATCCAGCAAATCTTCCAATTGCGTCTTTAGTTCCTTCATCTCTGCAGGAGCCATACGATACGGAGGAATGGAAATCGGATTTGTACCTGGCACAAGCTCAATGCCGAATTCCACTTCCCTTGATGGTGGTAGTCCGGCTATGTCCTCTGGAAATACTTCTGGAAATTCACAAACCACAGGAACAGAATTCAGATCTGAAGATTCTTTAGAAATGTCCTATACATGCGCAAGGTACGCTGTACATCCTTTGTTGATTAATTGCTCCGCTTTAAGCCAGGAAATCATGCATGTTGGCACAACTCGCCTATCGCTTTCAAAACAGTATTCGGTATCGTCAGCAAATGTGAACCACACCCGCTTGGTGAAACACTCCACACGGGCTTGATATTTTGCCAGACAATCCATGCCTAAAATCACATCCAGCTCCTTCATGTCTAATGGAAATAGATCCACTTCGAATACATTCGATCCCACACGTATAACACAGCAGATGTAGACCAGATCACAAATCAGTTGCTCTCCCAAAGGAGTTAGAACCGCAATAGGAGGAGTCAAGGGAGATAGAGGACGATCCGCGCTAAGTGCTATCCTTTGACTCACGAACGATCTATTTGCTCCTGGATCAAATAAGACTTTAGCGTTTTGAGAAAAGACTGAAATAATACCTGTCACCATCTCAGAACTAGCCTCGGCATCAGTCAAAGTAAAGAGCCTTGTTGGTTTTGGTTGCGTCTCACTTGAGGATCCGTTGGGTGGCCTTCCTGGTGCGCGTGCTGGTGGTCTAGCGGGATTGACATTCCCACCTCGGCTAGTGTTAGGTACCCCTGGGATTCGTCGTTTCGGGCAATTATTCTGAATATGTCCCAGCTCGCCACAGTTGAAGCATCGTCATCGCTGAAACTGCCATGAAGGTCCACTGTAATTTGAACTAGAAAAGTTCCTCCCGTTGGTGTTCCCATTGCCATTGATCTGCGAATTCTGCACAGGTGTCGTACCGACGATGGTTTTGAGTTCGACACTCAACCCATCCTGAAATTGTCTTGCTAACTGGTACGGTGTACATTCATATTATATGAAAAAGCAACCAAGGAAACATGAATGCGAATGTGATACAATATCGTCCCGTCGTACAACCTTGATCTCACACACTGGTACCACGAAAAATGAATATTCCTAAGCCTGAAAAATGGTGAAAACAACATGATGGGATTACAAGAATCTTAGTAAAGTCACGACATCATAAGATTTACAGATATCTTAAACAAACATCTCCCAAACAACATCAGAGTAGCCTATATAACTAAAGGGAATCACACAATCATCAATCAACCAAAAAATGGATAAGGCCGAAAGTTAATGTGAGGACCCGTTCCCGATAACCGGGAGCCTCACCGTCGTGCAGCCCCGATTGTTCCAACAGGTGGACCAAGCGAAACTACACAAGGCTTAACCGTACAACTTTGTTTTGCTAATCGTAATAAATACACAATATTTGACTTATTTCTTTCAAAACATGGCATGCATCAATTGATACTCAGCATAACTTACAAACAACGGAGTAACAAACACATACAGCGAAAATATCAGATCACATGCAACGGGCCATACGGCCTCAAACATGCAACACCTCGAGTCCACACTCGCAGATCCCCAGGAACTCAAAACAACACCACTTCTTATATATCAAACACATCAGAGTATGCAAGTATGAATTGTATATATATGCACTAGCAAAATGCACAAATAGTTAAAGATACAAGAAGATGTGAAGGATGCTGAGTCCAAAACGTGCATGTGCATTTGTCCAGCCCTACGACCAATACCGGGATAGGAACCTCGAATTTGAACAGCTATCTTTCACAACTTAGTCCTGAAACAAACAATAGAGAGGGGATGAGATCAAGGACCTCAGTGGAAGTTACCGCGTCATAAGCATAAACGGTGGAATGGAGACAAAACCAAATCATAGTATCAAGCATTTATTCAAACCATTACAATCCATGTTCATCTATGTATCCATCCTAAGTGTACATACCAAACGGCATAAGGAAATAAATACAAGAGATTCATAGAGCACAGTTTTGATCTTTGGCTACTGTGCCCAAAACATAATGGGGTGGACACAAACCACTTTCACGTAACCCCCGCTAAAGGGTTACCTAAAAGCCTACTTATGATTTTCAATTGTAGCATATATATAAACAAAACCCCACCATCAGCATTGTCCAAAAATTGAATGGAGAAACACAACATAGTGCACACCATATATATAACGTCGTAAGATATATATGAAGCATTTATAAGGCCTTTCCCTTCATAGTGCACACAACACTCAACATACATACATATATCCAACCATACCTCTTTATAAGGACTCCATATACTTACCTAACTTGATCAAGCATTTACCGTCAATTCCAATCGGTACTGTGCCGAGAAAACACTTATATGTGGCACCTTTCTTTTTGAAAATATAATGCATAAACACATAGCATAATTTATCACACTCAAAGTAAGACTCCCCGGGGTTGAAAACACTCAGCCAGGTGGTACAAAAGGGTATAAACATCATCTAGGTCCTTACTGGAAATCGGGGAGTTTGACCGGTTAGTGACCAAATAGCGAATTTATCAAGTATGGGTTATTAAATCTAAAAGTTCATCAGATATTCCATGCATGCATTTAAACATTTCCATCATGTAAATCAGGTGCCAAACATCTCAAAAGAATATTCAAAGTATTCAGCCACAATAACAAACATGTATAAGAAGATGAAAAATCACATCATATGGTAGGTTGCAAAACACGTATGAAAATTCATATACACCAAACAAGTCAGCATGCTTCAACTTTTGAATAGACAGTTGATGCATTCAAACATGGCAAGAAAATTATGATTCTAACAAAATGTTAAACACAATTCAAGTCATGCCTCCATTCAAACCAAAACATTGATTCTGAAAACAAAATGTTACGCGTATGCAAATGAAACATAAACTCCCACCTCTCGTTGCGTCGATGGCTCTCCAACAAGATCCTTGCCTCTACTGATCGATTCGGTACCACCTAAAGAAGCACAAACCATACAGCCATACTAAGCATATCTAATCAAGGAATCAAAGGGAAAATAAAGGAAAGCAATTCTATGGACCCTCGCAGGCTGCGCACAACACCCTTCCCATCAATACTGCCTACAACCACTTCATTAACATGGAACAAACACACCAACATGATCAATAATATGTCTAAACAACCCCCTGGTACTGTTCATCCGAAATTTATACAAGAATCATAGGTTGTTTTCAGGCATTTCCATCCATCAAAAGCATTCAATCACATCACTAGCATTCTGAATAAACCAACCAATCCAAAAGAAAACCAAAGATTAATCACTTACCAACAACTCTGGAATTTTCGGCCAGAATGAAGAACACCTCAAAATCAGGCCTTAGACATCAAACTAACAGTGGAAAAGTGTAGAAAATTGATGGGAAAGTGTTTTTGGACAATCCCCCACAAGTTTTAATTCGGCAAAGTTTGGATTTTGGTAGGTTGGAAGGGTGAAGGAAGGAGAAAAACGAGTTAGGGTTGGAATGTGCTGGTCACTTCTGGAAGAGAAGTATTTAAAAGTTCAACAAGGTTGGACTGGGTAATCGATGGCCCGTTTTATCACAAATGAGCCCAATGGGCTCGTGAGATGTCAACCAAGTGGCCCATAAACTTCTTTGAGTATGTAAAGCTATAACATAACGATTGGGCTTGAAAAAAAAAAACGGTAAACAGCCCAAGATACAAAATTTTGGCCCAAACGGCCCGCGGTCGCCTAAAACGGACCAAAATCAACCTGGTTTGTTTTCCACTGACTCAACCTCGATCGTCTAACCTATCTCACTCACAATCATACTTAAACACTCTCAGATTCACTATAGGTTACTTAAAGGCTTCCTACAGTCGTGTTCACAAACCAACAACGTAGCATCGGCGCGTTGCCGCTGGCATTAACTCTACCATTGACGCTGCCTCTGACCGGCACTACAATAGACGGGATCTCACAGTTAAGGCTAAGGGTGGACTACAAACACTTCCGAAAATCAGAAGTACACAGGCAGGTAAATCATCAATCAATCTCATCAATAGGAAAGGTCATCTCCTTCCACTTGTGTTTTTCAAGACTTCGCTGCACAAAGGGTAAAATCTTAACACACAAGCTAATCAGCAAGCCTATTCGTCTTGCCAGCACACAGGACAAGGCATCTAGCCATCACACAACATTAGGGCATCTGAACAACACAAAGATTAGGGCATCTTACCAGCACAAAGGACAAGGCATCTAGTCAACACACAGGACTAGGCATCCAGCGTGCACATCCTGACACATAGACACATATAAGCACATAAAGGCAAGCACAAAGCACAATACCGCAATAAGGTATCCTCAATCATGTCATAAAACAATCAGAATGTTCAATGAACACAATATATGAAAATTAGGCATTTATAACCTATCTCAAGAGTTCGATATAGCCTATGTGAGCCTCAAATCAATCTGTAACTCATGCATACACTATCTCACATATACTCATACAACAATGCAAAGATATGCATCGAAAATAACAATAATACAAAGATATACATCCAAATAACAACAATACAAAGATATGCATCGAAAATAACAATAATACAAAGATATACATCCAAATAACAACAATACAAAGATATGCATCGAAAATAACAACCAACAACAAGGATCTCTAAAGAAACCGATGGGGCATAGATTGTAAGGACCCAAACCCAATCTATTAGGACCTTTACCGCTGAGAAACCCAAATAAGCCCTTTCAAGATCCTATTTGAATCCCACAAGGCTCAAGTCACCTAATTGTTAATTTCATTGGTTGATTTATATGCTATTTAATGGTTGGAGCATGTTTATGTATTATTGAATTTCTAGCTTATACGGAGTGAAAGAAAACATCAGCAGAAGACTTATATTAACATTGAAAACAAGTGCAAACATAAGACACAAGTCTCATAGGAATCTCAAAACATCAACCAATAGTATCTTGTATATTTTGAAAGCAACAAGAAAGAGAAAGAGGGATTGAAAAGCTAGAATGAAAATCCACACAAGTTCAAAGACATGGTATGCACATTCAATAGGAAAGGGGTGCATATGATATGCAAATTTGTCCAGTCGTGTAGCCTTGATCTCACTCCTTTGCTACCAGCAACAAAGCACACACCTAAGCCTGTAAAATGGGGGAGAAAAGAAGGGATGAGATTACAAGAATCTCAATAGGGTTACAGCATCATAAGTCCTAAGGATTTCCAATCAAACATCTCTCAATAACCAAAAGATCAACACCTAAAACAAGCTAAGATATCCAATTAAAACGGCAAGCATCGATCACACACAATAGGGACCAAAATCATTACAATCACACACAATATAAGGGTATGCTGAAGTTGGTAGAAAACAAGGGAAAATACTGAAAACTCTTCTTATTTAGTAGTTCATACGAAGCCTATAACATAATCTAATATTTTAAACCAAGGTTTGTCCCCATTTGCCCATGTTGTCCAAAACTATGCTGCAAAAATGATAAAACGGTTAGACAATCAATATTACAACAAATCTTTTAGTTATCTTTGACATTCAGACTTTAAATGGCCTAGGAGCACTCTTGCAGCTGCATATACAAATCATCCTGCCACACAAAAACAAGGCATCCTAATGTCCAGGCTCGAACTGATCTATAAGGCATCTTAAAGTCCAGACTCGAAGTCGCCTACAAGGCATCCTGAGGTCCAGACTTGAACCAGTCTACAAGGCATCTAGCTAGCTCTTGCTGGGAATAACCACCCATAAACCTCCCTGTTTGGTAAGAACCTCTCATCTCCCTTGGAGCAACAATACTTACCTCGGATGGCCAGTGACAAAAGGATCCTTCAAACAAAGGACGAACAAGGCACACATATACGCATACACATATAGTACACACATACACAAATCACAGCAAAGGATCCTTAATCAAATCATAATACAAATTAAAGATTAATTCTCAAATTCATAACCGAATTAGCCAACCTATTGCCCTAGTAATTTCTGATACTAACCCATAGGTATACCAATCAATTGCATACTCAAACCAACGATAATCAAACCATAATTAACAATCAAACAAGCATACAATCAAAGGATAAACAAAGGAACCGATGAGGCATAGATCCTACCTCTCACGAGTCTGAATGATATGTAATCCTATTCCTTTCCAGTAAGATCAGAATCTCCTAAACAATCACAAGGCAAAGACCACATAATACTAAGCTACAAGATTACTTAATTAAAAACCAAAAGCATTGGGAATCCTTACAATTAACCTACAAAAATCTAGTAATCTGGATGCAGCATTATCTTGCTCCTAAATTCACGATGTGATGGAAAAAAATACAGCAAAAAACAACCTTATTATTCACCTTTATTCATCATACAAATTTTGGCTACACCTTAGGGCTTAATAGGGTAAATTGTGATTTTATAATACATATAAGAAGGGCTGCAATTTCATGTGAAAGAGGAAGGAATAGGTTCCAGTTACTCAAACGATCAAAAGGAATAAGATTTGAAACCATTAGACAAGTCAATTGATCAAATTTGGCAAACATAAGGTTAGGAATAGGACATGTTGATTTCATGTGTAGGGAAGATTCAAAGGATGAGTTTATGATTTTAGAAGATGAATGGGTGCCAAAAAATCATACGAATGAAAGAAATAACAACAAAAATCAATTGAAGAAAGAATCACACAATCTTGGCACCAAAACCGACGTATTATGACTTTAATTTTCGCAGTGAATAACTAACCTTCTGATGAAAAACCCAAGATAGCTAGATAGAGGATGGAAATAGCTTTCCAACAAGCTATTATTTGAAAAAATCCAACAAAGGATAAGAGAGTTATGCTAGGATGAAGATCAAGGAATTTTGGTCAGGCTTTAGGGTAGGCAAAAATTGAAAATTGAGAGAAAGGAGAGAAGGGAGAGAATAATTCTAGAATTATTTAGGAGGTTTTGGGTCTGATTTATGAGACCCTGCAGTTTGAGTTCTAGAAATCCAGAAGCCAGTGCAGGTGAAAAAAACCATTTTTCCACTAAAGAAAAGGATGTGTGATGGCCGAAATTAGCAAGAGATGTATAGTAATTATTTCTAGTATTAATTTCCTTTAAATTGATTCTTTATTGGTAGATAATTACCATAGGAAATAAAAACCCTAAGTTTAAAGTGGGATAATTGCAGAATTTAATTCTGATAATTATTTTATTTTAATTAAGCTTTTAAGGTAAGAATTTTAATCCCATAACCACCTTATATAAATAGAAATTCAGCCACACAAAAATGTTATGCAGAAAACACACAAAATTCGTAAGACGTAAAAACCCTACATCTCTTAATTTCTGCTGAAATCCGTTAGAACTTCAAACAAGCATAACTCTCTCATCAGTTATCGGATTCTTGCAAATAATAGCTTGTTGGAAAGCTCCCTTCATCTTATTTCCAAATATATTTGGTTTTTCATTTGGAGGTTAGTTTTTTCTTTGTTAAAAGTTAAATCAAATTTTGACAGAATTGCCAAAATCTGCTTGAACTTCAAAATAGCATAACTCTCTCATCTTTTGTCTGATTCTTGAGAATAATAGCTTGTTGGAAATATCTCTTCATCTTCATTCCAACCATATTTTTTATTTCATTTGGAGGTTAATTTTTTTTTTGTTAAAAGTTAAATCAAATTTCGGAAGAATTGCCAAAATCTGCTTGAACTTCAAAATAATTTAACTCTCTCATCCTTTGTCGAATTCTTGTGAATAATAGCTTATTGGAAAGCTCTCTTCATCCTCGTTTCAGAAATTTTTGGATTTCCATCTGGAGGTTAGTTTATCTTTATCATAAGGTAAGTCGAATTTTGACAGGATTAGGGTTCAAGATTTTGTGATTCTGTCTTCAATTGATTTCTGTTGTTGTTTCTCTTGTTCATATGATTGTTTGGAATCTATTTATGTTATAAAATCCTGAATTCATCCTTTGAATCTTTTCTATACATGAAATCAGTATGCCCTACCCTTGTCCTATTGTTGTCTATCTTGATCAATTGATGAACCTATTGGATTCCGATCTTGTTTATTTTGATTATATAAGTAATAAACACTTAATCTCTCTTTGTTAGCATGAAATTGCAACCCTTACACCTTGCTAACTTCAAATCACAAACTATCTTGTGTTCTATGCTTAGTGTCGAAACATACCTAGTTAAATTGGGTGGTAATTCAGGTTGAATCTTGTTAAGTTCTTGGATATAACATCACACATCAAAAGGGGAGGCACCTGTTGCATCTGACCACTAATTTCTGACAGGTTTGGTGAGTGAAATTGGTAAGGAAATAGGGTATTCAATTGGTTATTGAGTATGCATGCTTAGATTGGTTTTGTCTTTACCTGATGATAGTATAGGTGGTTTGGAATTATTAAATAAAGGCAAAGGAATAGTTTCTTGTTCAGAGACAAGAGAGGTAGGAAATATGCCTCATCGATTTCTCCAGAGATCCCTATTGTTTGTTTGTTGTTTTTGATTTATGCCACTGTTATTGTTGCATACGAATTGATTGTAGAATATGTGCAGGAATTGCGGATTGAAATATGAATCCTATAGGTTGTATCAAACCCTTGAACTAGGTTTTGAATACCCAAATTGCATATGGTATGTGGATTGAATAAGCTAATTGTGTTCTAACATGATTGAGGATACCCTGTTATGGTATTATGCTTGTGTTTGCCTGTGTCTGCTTGTACATGTTTGTGTGTCAGGATCCTATTTCGATGACCATTCGGGGTAAGAGCTGATGCTCCTTGGGAGAGGGGAGGATCTTACTGGTATGGGAGTTGTATGGGTGGCAAACCCTAGCATGCACGCGCTGGATGTCTAATCCTTGTGTGGCTAGAAGTCTTGTCCTTGTGTGGCAGGATGTCCTTATCCTTATGTGGTTTGGGATACCTTTGTCTTTGTATGTCTTGGGATGTCTAGTACTTGTCTGGCTAAAAGTTTTGTGCTTGTGTGGCATGATGCTCTTATCCTTGTGTTGTTTGGGATACCCTTGTCCTTGTGTGGTTTGGGATGTCTTGTCCTTGTGTGGCACGATGAATAGGTTTACTGATTAGCTTCTGTGCTAACCGTTTACCCTTTTTTGCATTAAGTCTTGGACAACACAGGTGGAAGGGGACGACCTTTCTTTTTCCTATTGCCGAGAGCAATCTAATGAGTTTTACCTGCCAATTTATTTCTGATTTTTGGAAGTGTTTACAGTCCACACTCAGCCTTAGTTTCGGCTCTATCCCTTTGGTTGATTTTTGAATTGGGTGATACCCATAGATGTGTAGGAATGATTTAATGTTATTCGGAAGATTTTTGTTTAAGATTTCTATAGATCTTATGATGTTGTGACCCTACTAAGATTCTTGTAATCGCATCCTGTTATATTCACCATTTTTCAAGTTTAGATACATCCACTGTCCGTGGTACCAGTGCATGACATCAAGGTTGCATGGCGGGGCGATATCGTATCACATTAGCATACCTGTTCCTTAACTGCTTGCGCATATAACATGAATTATGATTGGACTATTTTTTGTGGTTTTCATGGTTCCTACTTTACTTGTTTCCATTTTATTTTGGGAATTACCTTACTGGATGTTTGGATCCTATGGGACTTGTGAGTTGTGGATTCATTGATTTTATTTAAATACTTCCGCTGATATTTTATTCACTCCATATGATACCAGAATACATGTTCAATATCATGCTCCAATAACTAATGGACATAATGAATGTACATGCTAAAAATTTAGAATTTGATAAGTAGCCCTTGTGGAATTCAGGTACGTCCTGATTTTTGGGTTTGTTTGAGTTTCACGGTGGTAATGGCGCTAATCGGAGCAATTAATAATAGGTTAGGATTTGGGGTCGTTACAGGTTTGGTAGCGGAGCATAGTTTAAGGAATATAATTGGGTATATGCTAACTTGTTTGTTGTTTTGTGTTTGTAGGTAAGAACATGCTCACACACTCACTCACTTTGGGGCTAATACCGAAAGTAAATTAATGCTAAAAAGGGATTGACTTTTAAGATTTAAATAATGAGAATGATAATCTGATAAATATTAATGTATTTCTTGCCATTGCCGAATGTATGTTTTTTCCATAATG
This sequence comes from Passiflora organensis, assembly GCA_019739055.1. Lineage (NCBI taxonomy): Eukaryota > Viridiplantae > Streptophyta > Magnoliopsida > Malpighiales > Passifloraceae > Passiflora > Passiflora organensis. The sequence continues at coordinate 50,210 of JAEPBF010000228.1, forward strand.
CCGAGTGTCCCTATGTGACTTCTTATCATTGTCTTTAAAGTTTTTTGCAATGATTTCCGAGAATGGTTTGTATGACAGTATTGTTGTCGAATGCTTGTGGGAGTGTTGGTGTAATTTCCGAGTGTGCATTGCATGTGTACATATGATTTCCGAAACTTGTGAGTAGTTATGTTAGTTGTGTGCAAGTGTATTTTGTTTTCCAACATGTGAATATCATCCGATGCATGCCGCTCCATCAGGTAGCACTCCTTTTTCCTAGTATTGTATTTAGTATGTGTTAGGTAACAATCGTATGTTTGTATAGTATGACAAGGTTGAACATTACAAGGGATTGACGGGGTAGGTATGAGGTTCAGGCTGAACAGCAACCTGTTGAACAAGAGGAGCCGAATGAACAAACAGAGCAGGGAGGCCAAGCTGAGCCCAAAAACCAACTTGAGGCACCAGCCACACCAGCCATCGATCATGTGATGGCACAAATCCTAAACGTATTGCAAGGAATTTCTGTAATCAGCAACGTATAGAGACACAATTTTAAAATGCTCCTGCACCCACGCCCGTGGAAGAACCTATTCCTCCACTTGAACCTGTACAGCTGGCACATCCTGAGGAAGCTGAGAGACTTCCCATCGTGATTAAAAAATTATTGAAGAAAGCTTGACGATTGGGATGTAATCTTAGGCATGGACTGTCTGGCGAAATATCAAGCCTTTATGGAGTGTGTTCACCAAACATGTGTGGTTCACTTTTCCTGATGGTGATGAATACTGCTTTGAAGGTGATAGGCGAGTTGTTCCAAATTGCATGATTTCTTAGCTGGATGTGAAGCAATTGATCAACAAAGGATGTACAGCTACCTCGTGCACGTACAAGACATAGCCGATTTACCACTAGCAAGGGAAGTGGAATTCGGCATTGAGTTAGTGCATGCTACGAATCCGATTTCCATTCCTTCGTATCGTATGGCTCCTGCGGAAATGAAGGAACTAAAATCACAGTTGGAAGATTTGTTGGATCGCGGTTTCATCTGACCTAGTGTGTCACCTTGGGGAGAACCTGTCTTGTTCATAAAGAAGAAAGATGGATCGCTGCGATTATGCCTCAACTATCGACAATTGAATCGTGTGACTATGAAAAACAAGTACCTTTTGCCACGCATCGACGATTTCTTCGATCAACTCCAGGGTGCAGCCATATTCTCCAAGATCGATCTCAGATCTGGATACCATCAATTGTGAGTTGGTGATGCTGATATTCCGAAGACAGTGTTCAGATCATGATACGACCACTACGAACTTCTGGTTATGCCATTCGGTTTGACCAATGCACCGACTGTGTTCATAGACCTGATGAATTGTGTGTTCTATGAGTTCCTGGATAAATTTGTGATAGTCTTCATCAACGACATTCTGATTTATTCTCGGAAGAGGAACATGCTAAGCATTTGCGGATTGTGCTGAATGTTTTGTAGGGTCGGCAGTTGTTTGCAAATTATTCCAAATGCGAATTCTGGTTACGTGAAGTTGGTTTCCTTGGCCATACTGTTTCCGCTCAAGGTGTGTTAGTTGATCCAAAGAAGATTGAAGCCGTAGTTGCTTGGGAACCCCCACAAACTGTGTTCGAAGTTCATAGTTTCCTTGGTTTAGCAAGATACTACCGTCGTTTTGTGAAGAATTTTTCATCGCTTGCCGCACCATTGACAAAATTGACACGTAAGGGTGAGCCATTCGTGTAGAACAGAAATGCCAGTAAAGTTTTGAAGAACTGAAAAACCGGTTAGTTTCCACACCTACCCTTACTTTACCTATTTGCAGAAAGGAGTATGTGGTTTAGAGCGATGCGTCGAAATCCGAACTTGGTTGCGTGTTGATGGAAGAAGGGAAAGTCATTGCTTATACTTCCCGAAAGTTACGACTGCATGAAAGCAACTACCCTATGTATGATTTAGAGCTTGCTGCCATGGTGTTTGCATTGAAAATATGGCGACATTACTTATACGGCGAGACATGCTGAATCTTCACCGACCACAAAAGCCTGAAGTACCTCTTCATGCAAAAAGAATTGAATATGAGACAACGAAGATGGTTGGAGCTGATAAAGACTACGATTTGATCATCCAATATCATCCTGGAAAGGAAAATATTATTGCTGATGCCGTGAGCCGAAAGTTTCACCCTCCTTCCCCAACGGTTTTGGCATACATGCGTACCCATTACAAGCCTATGTTGCTGGATTTGAAAGCTAATTGTGTGCATCTTGGCACTGATTTTTCTGGATTGTTATTAGATCAAATCGAAGTCACACCTACCTTGATTGAGGAAATCTAGAATCAGAAATTAGAGGATCCAAAACTGATTGAAATTCGGAAGCAATTTTCTAATGGTGTTGATGCCATAGTTCGTGATTTCAGAATACGACATGACAAAGTGCTTGTCTTCAGAAACCGGGTATGTGTTCCATAAGATGTTAATATTTGTAACCTTATTCTATCAAAGGCACATAGTTCAAAGTTCACTATCTATCCCAGAAGTACTAAGATGTATCGAGATTTAAAGGAGCAGTATTGGTGGCCAAACATGAAACGCCACATTGCTGAGTTTGTTTCCCAATGCCTCGTTTGTCAACAAGTAAAGATTGAACATCAACGACCTGCTGGTCTACTTCAGTCACTCCCGATTGCAGAATGGAAGTGGGAGGATGTTACAATGGATTTTGTGACCGGCTTACCTAATTCGCAGTGAGGATATGATGCCATTTGGGTGATTGTGGATCGATTGAGGAAATCTGCACACTTCCTTCCTATACGTGTGACGGATACACCTAAGAAATTGGTTGTTCGTTACTTGGACGAGATTGTTTGATTGCATGGAGTGTCAGTTTCCATCGTTTCAGATCGTGACCTTCGATTCACCTCACGATTTTGGGAGAAATTCTAGAATATGCTGGGTTCGAGATTGAATTTCAGTATAGCATATCATCCCCAGACCGATGGCCAATCAGAAAGAACAATTCAGACACTCGAAGAGATGTTACGTGCGAGTGTGTTGGACCAGCAAACCGGTTAGGATCGATGCCTTCCATTGACAGAATTTTCTTACAACAATAGTTTTTATGTAAGCATCGGTATGACACCATATGAAGCATTATATGGGAGACGATGCCGAACTCCCATTTGCTGGAATGAAGTAGGCGAGAGAAGCCTAGACAATCTGGAATTGATTGATCTAGCAACAGAGTAGTTCAACTTGATTTGTGAAACCCCAAATTTTGAGTCCTAGAAGTCTAGAAGCCAGTGCAGGAGAAAAGATGATTTTGCCCATGAAGGAAAGGATGTGTGATGGCCGAATTTGGTAAAAGTGGTATGGTAGTTTATTCTAATATAAATTCCCTTTAATCTAAGTCCTTATAGATAGGTAATTGCCTTAGAGATTAAAATCTCTAAAAATAGGGGAAGATAATTATAGAATTTAATTCTGATAATTATCTTACTTTAATTAAGTCTTGAAGATAGGGATTATAATCTCATAACCATCTTGTATAAATAGAAACCAACCCCCACAAAAATCATTCATAGAAAACACACAAAAATCGTATAGCCTAAAACCCTAACACCTCCCTATATCTGCCAAAATTTCAATTGTCAGATTCCTGAAAATAAGAGCTTGTTCGAAAGCTCTCTTCATCCTTTTTCCAACCATCTTTAGTTTTTTTCCAGGAGGTTAGTATTTCTTTCTCATAGGATAAGTCAAAAATCGGCAACGAAATTAGGTTTTTGCCAAATCTTCTTGAAATTTAAAATAGTATAACTCTTTGATCGTTGGTTGTATTCCTGAAAATAACAGCTTGTTGGAAAGTTCTATTCATCCTCTTTCAAGCCATCTTAGGTTTTTCATGAGGAGGTTTGTATTTCTTTCTCATAAGATAAGTCGAAAATCAGCAATGGAATTAGGTTTTTGCCAAATCTTCTTGAAATTCAAAATAGCATAACTCTTTCATCGTTTGTTGTATCTCTATAAATAATATCTTGTTAGAAATCTATTTTCATCCTCTTTCCAACCATATATGTGTTGTTGTTTTGACATAAATATTTCCTTGTCTAAGGTTAATTCGAAAATCAGCGACGGAATTAATTATTTTTTAGATTTCCACAATTTTTGTCTTCGGGTGGTTTCTGTTATCGTTTTGCATCTTCTTATGATTGCTTTGCATCTATTCATGATGTAGGATCATGAATTTCATTCTTTTAACCTTCTTTATGCTTAAAGTCAAAATTGTTCTATGTCCTACTTTTAGCAACGAAATTTGCATAGTTAATTGTAATGGTAATTCATGTTGAATCTTGTTAAGTTCCTGGCTATCACATCACACATCCAAGGGGGAGGCACCTGCAGCATCTAATCACTGGTTTCTGATAGGTTTGGTGAGTGAAATTGGTAAGGAAATAGGGTATTCAATTGATTACTGAATATGCATGCTTAGTTTGTTTTCGTCTTTTCCTGGTGATAATCTAGGTGGTTCCAAACTACCTAATAAAGGCAAAGGAGTAGCTTCTTGTTCAGAGACAAGAGAGGTAAGATCTACCCCTCATCGGTTTCTCCAAAGACCCCTGTTATTTTCTTGATGTTATTAATATATGTCCTTGTTGTATTGCATGCGATTTGATTATAGGGTGAGAGTATGAATTTTAGATTGAGATATGGATCTCATAGGTTATATTGAACCCCTGAGTTAGGTATTGAATGCCTGAGTTGTATATGTTTTGTGAATTGAATATGTTGATTGTGTTCTGACATGATTGAGGATACTCTGTTGTGGTATTATGATTTGTACTTGCCTGTGTGTGCTTGTACGTGTTTGTGTGTTAGGATTCTTTTTTGGTGCCCATTCAGGGTAAGCGCTGATGCTCTTAGGGAGAGGAGAGGTTCTTACTGGCATGGGAGTTGTATGGGTGACAAAGTCCACCATGTGAGCGTTGGAGGTCTGGTCCTTGTGTGACCGGAACCTTGTCCTAGTGTGGCAGGACGCCCTTACCCTTGTGTGGTTTGGGATGCCCAAGTCCGTGTGTGGCCTGGGAAGACTTGTCCTTGTGTGGCAAGGCGACTTACTAGGCTTACAGATTAACTTGTGTGTTAACCATTTACCCTTTGTGCAGTAAGCCTTGGACAAACCAGGTGGAAGGGGATGGCCTTTCTTCTTCATTTCCGAGAGCAATCTAATGAGTTTCACCTACCTATGTACTTCTGATCATTTCGAAAGTGTTTGTAGTCCTCCCTCAACCATAGATTCGGCCCAAACCCCTTTCTGAATGATTCTTGAATTGCATGATCCTTTTTAGATGTTTAGGAATGATCTAATACGAAATGGGAGAATTGTGTTTAGAGTTTCTGAAGATCTTATGATGCTGTGACCCTACTGAGATTTTTTTAATATCATACCGTTGTTTTTACCATTATTCAGGCTTAGGTACATCCACTGTCCGTGGTACCAATGTGTGAGATCAAGGCTGCACGGCAGGGCGATATTGCATCACATTTGCATACTTGTTCCTTGTTTACTTGCGTATATATCAGGAATGATTGAGCTACTTTCTGGTTTATTTTCAGATCCCTCATTTGCTTGCTAGTTCCGAAACATGTTAGAAGATTTCTTGGTGATTGTTTGGATCCCTATGGGACTTGTGTGTTATGAACCCAATGATTTAATGTAAAGACTTCCGCTGATGTTTTATTTACTCTGTATGTTACCAGAATATTTGTCCAATATCATGCTCCAATTGTTGTTAAAAATTGAAATAAACATGCTAAAACTCAGAAGTTAATGGTAAGCCTGGTGAGATTAAGATAGGTCCTAGGTCCCAATTGGGCGTATTTGGGTTTCACGGCGGCGATAACCTTAATCGAAGTAAATAGTAATAGTTAGGAATTGTGGTCGTCACAGGTTTGGTTGCGGAGCATGGTTTATGGAAAATAATTTGTTATATACTAACTTATTTGTTGATTTTGGTGAAGGTAGGTAAGAACATGCGCACACACTCACTCACTTAGGAGGTAATACCGAAAGTAAACTAATGCTAAAAGGAGGTTGATTTCTAAGATTTAAGTAATGAGATTGATAATCTGATTTTCTATGTGTTTATGAATATTCTTATGCCTGGTATGCCTTAATGTGTTTCGGTGAGTGATTGCTATGTTTCTTATCATTGCTAAGAATGTGTGTGTTGATTTAAGCATGCTGCCGAGTGTCCATATTTGACTCTTATATTGTTAAATGTATATGTATGTGGTTGCTGGTGTGTATTGCCGAATATGGATGTTGTGTGAAACCATGCTTGTTTAATGTTTGATGAGAATTTTTGAGAGTATATATATATAAGTGTTGATGTAATTGCCGAGAATACCTTTGCATGTGTGCATGAGATTTTTGAAAATTTGTATGTTGCTTTCCAGTATGTGCGTATCGTCCGATGCACGCCTCTCCACCAAGTACCACTTCTGTTTATCATATTTAGTTATATGTTGAGTAAAAAAGGTGTATACGTGTAGTATGGCATGCTCGAGGCTAGAAAGGGATCAACGGGGTAGGTTTGATATTCAGGGTGAAAAACAACCTGTTGAGCAAGAAGAGCCAAATGCACAAAATGAGCAGAAAGGGAAAGTAAAGGCCGAAAACCAATCTGACGCACCAGCCGCACCAGTCATTGATCCTGTCATGGAAAAAATATTAAACGTATTACAAGGAATTACTACAAATCAGCAGGGTATGGAGGCGCAATTTCAGAATGCTCCTGCACCTGCACCAGTGGAAGAACCTATTCCTCCACTTAAACCTGTACAGCCGACACATCCTAAGGAAGCCGAGAGACTTCCCATCGTAATTACAAAATTTTTGAAGGAAGCTCGACAATTGGGATGTAAAGATTTCAATGGTTCAGCAGGAGCTGCTGCCTCTTGTGAGTGGATAGGCACCTTATGCCGAGTATCCTTGTTCTTGCGTATCTCGAATGATGACAAGGTTTCCATTGCTACATTCCTACTTGAGGGAGAAGCCCTCGCATGGTGGACATCTGCTAGCTTGCGATTCGGCGATCATTTACCAACTTGGGAAGAATTCTGGTACGAATTTGACGAAAGATTTTATATGAGATTCCATAAAAGCAAGCAGCGACAAGCTTTTTAGAAACTTAAACAAGGCACCCGTTCGGTGCTGGAATATGAGAAAGTGTTAAAGGAGTTGTCCCGATTTGCACCAGAAGAAGATCGTACACCGTACCAGCTTGCGAGACGATTTTAGGATGGGTTGAGTACCGAACTCAAAACCATCGTTGGTACGACACCGGTGCAGAATTCGCAAGAACTGATTGTTGCTGCGACTAAAGCCGAAAAGATCGTGCAAATCATGAAGCCATCTACAGCCACTAGTTGTGGATATTGGCGAGATTCGAAGTTCAAATGACGAATGGGACCCTATCCTCTAAGGTCCTATCCTCCAAAAATTAGTGGCAATGGAAATACCAATAGAAAGAACTTTTCTTGTTCAAATTCCAATGGTTCTTCGTGGAATTCTCAGGAACGTCGATGTTACAATTGTGGCGAGATGAGACATGTCCAGAGGGAATGCCCGAAACCAAAGTGAATCACAGGTGTACCAAATGCAGGCCGAGGTGAGAATGCCAACCACGCCAGACTACCAACACGAGCACCAGGAGGACCATCCAACGGATCCACAAGCGAGGAGCAACCAAGACCAACAGAGCTCTTTACCCTAACTGATGTCGAGGCTAGTCCTGATGTGGTGATAGGTACTATTTTGGTCTTTTCTCAAAATGGTAAAGTATTATTAGATCCCGGAGCAAATAGATCATTTGTAAATCCAAGGATAGCATTTAGCACGGATCAGCCACTATCTTTCTTAACTCCTCCTACAACGGTTTTAACTCGGGAGAGCAACTGATTTGTGATCTAGTCTACATTGGTTGTGTTGTACGTATGGGTTTGAATGTACTTGAAGTGGATCTGATTCCATTAGACATCTGAGAGCTAGATGTGATCTTAGGCATGGATTGTCTGGAAAAATATCAAGCCTGCATGGAGTGTTTCACCAAGCGTGTGTGGTTCATTTTTTCTGATGGTGCCGAATACTATTTTGAAGGTGATAGGCGAGTTGTTCCAACTTGCATAATTTCCTGGCTTAAAGCGAAGCAATTAATCAACAAAGGATGTATAGCGTACCTCACGCACGTACATGATATTTCTAAAGAATTCTTGGATCTGGATTCTGCTCCAGTGCTTCGTGAATTTCCAGAAGTATTTCTAGAACACATAGCCGGGCTACCACCAGCATGGGAAGTGGAATTCGGTATTGAGCTAGTGCCTGGTATGAATCCGAGTTCCAATCCTCTGTATTGTATGGCTCCTGCGGAAATGAAGGAACTAAAAACGCATTTGGAAGATTTGCTGGATCGTGGTTTTATCCGACCTAGCGTGTCACCTTGGGGAGCACCTGTTCTGTTCGTAAAAAAGAAAGATGGTTCGTTGTGATTGTGCATCGATTATCGGCAGCTGAATCGTGTGACTGTGAAAAACAAATATCCTTTGCCGTGTATTGACGATTTGTTCGACCAACTCCAGGGTGCAGCCGTATTCTCTAAGATAGATCTCAGATCTGGATACCATCAATTGAGAGTTCGTGATGCTGATTTTTCGAAGAGCGCGTTCAGATCGCGATATGCTATGCTCTTGCAGATTGTGCTTAAAATCCTGAAAGATTGACGGTTGTTCGTAAAGTACTCAAAATGCGAATTCTGGTTACGCAAAGTTAGTTTCCTTAGCCATATTGTTTCCGCCCAAGGTGTGATTGCTTGGGAACCTCCGCGAAGTGTGTTCGAAGTTCGTAGTTTCCTTGGTTTAGCAGGATACTACCATCGCTTTGTGGAGAATTTTCATCGCTTGCTGGACCATTGACAAAACTGACACGCAAGGGTGTGCCGTTTGTATGGAATGAGAAATGCCAGCAAAGTTTCGAAGAGCTAAAGAATCGGTTAGTTTCTGCGTCTATTCTTACCCTACCTATTTGGGGAAAGGAGTATGTGGTTTACAGTGACGCGTCAAAATCTAGACTTAGATGCGTGTTGATGCAAGATAGGAAAGTTATTGCTTATGCTTCCCGGAAATTACGACCTCATGTGAGCAACTACCCTACGCATGATTTGGAACTTGCAGCCGTGATGTTTGCCTTAAAAATATGGCGACATTACTTATACGGTGAGACGTGACGAATCTTCACTGACCACAAAAACCTGAAGTACCTCCTCACGCAAAAAGAATTGAATATGAGACAACGGAGATGGGTGGAGCTGATTAAAGACTATGATTTAATCATCGAATATCATCATAGAAAGGCAAATGTTGTTGGTGATGCCCTGAGCCAAAAGTTTCATCCTCCTTCTCCAACAGTTTTGGCCTACAAACGCATCCATTACCTGCCGATGATGTTGGAATTGAAAGCAAACCGTGTGCATCTTGACATCGATTTTCCTGGTTCGTTGTTGGCACGAATCGAAGTCGCACCTACCTTAATTGAAAAAATCTGGAATCAACAGTTAGAGGATCCGAAATTTACTGAAATTCGGAAGCAACTTACTGATGGTGTTGATGCCATAGTTCGTGATTTCAGATTACGAGATGACGAAATACTAGTCTTCAGAAACCGGGTATGTGTTCCACAAAATGTTGATATCCGTAACCTTATTTTATTAGAGGCGTATAGTTCAAAGTTCGCTATTCATCCTGGAAGCACTAAGATGTACCGAGATTTGAAGGAGCAGTATTGGTGGCCAAACATTAAATGTCACATTGCTGAATTCGTTTCCCAATGCCTCGTATGTCAACAAGTAAAGATCGAACATCAAAGACCCGCTGGTCTACTTCAGTCACTTCCGATTCCAGAATAGAAGTGAGAGCACGTTATAATGGATTTTATGACTGGTTTGCCTATATCGCAGTGAGGATACAATGCCATTTGGGTGATCATGGATCGACTGACGAAATCTGCACATTTTCTCCCTATACATGTGACAAATACACCAAAAAGATTGGTTGTTTGTTACTTGGATGAGATTGTTCGATTGGATGGAGTACCAGTTTCTATTGTTTCAGATGGTGACCCTCATTTCACCTCACGATTTTTGAAGAAATTCCAGAATACGCTGGGTTCAAAATTGAATTTCAGTACAACATTTCATCCCCAAACCGATGGTCAATCAGAAAAGACAATTTAAATATCGAAGACATGCTACAAGTGAGTGTGTTGGATCAGCAAACTAGTTGGGATCGATGCCTGCCGTTGGCAGAATTTTCTTACAACAATAATTTAAATGTAAGCATCGGTATGGCACCCTATGAAGCACTATATGGGAGACATTGTAGAACTCCCATTTGCTGGAATGAAGTTGGCAAAAGATGCCTAGACAATCCGGAATTGATTGATCAAGCAACAGAGTAGTTGAACTTGATCCGACAACGGCTAAAAACAGCCCATGGAAAGGTCGACCCATGGAAAGGAGTCCTTCGTTTTCAGCAGCGAGGTAAGTTAGCACCTCGCTACATTGGTCTATATGACATTGTCAAAAGAATCGGCCCTGTTGCATACCGACTTGCCATACCTCCAAATATGGAAAGACTTCACAACGTATTTCACATTTCAATGCTAAGAAAGTATATGCAAGACCCTACTTATGTGCTTATAGAACCGCCAGTTGAAGTTGCTGAAGACCTATCCTATCCCGTACAGCCAGTTTCCATACAAGATCGGTCAGTTCAACAATTTCGCAGTCGAAGCGTGCCTATGGTACGAGTCATTTGGCGTAATGGCCAACTTGAGGAACAGTCTTGGGAGACTGAGGAATCTATGCTTGCAAAATTTCCTTACTTGTTTATTTAGGTACTTGTGCTAAAATTTCGAGGACGAAATTCTTATAAGGAGAGGGGGATATGAAACCCCGAATTTTGAGTCCTAAAAGTCCAGAAGCCAGTGCAGGTGAAAACATGATTTTGCCTCTGAATGAAAGGAGATGTGATGGCCGAAATTGGTAAAAGTGGTATGGTAGTTAATTCTGGTATAAATTCCCTTTAATCTATGTCCTATAGGTAATTACCTTAGAGATTAAAATCCCTAAAAATAGGGGAAGATAATGACAGAATTTAATTCTGATAATTATCTTACTTTAATTAAGATTTGAAGATAGGGATTATAATTTAATAACCATCTTATATAAATAGAAGCCAACCCCCACAAAAATCATTCATAAAAAACACACAAAAATCGTATAGCCTAAAACCCTAACACCTACTTGTATTTGGCAAAAATACAAAAATCATTCATTGAAACTTTAAACCAGCATAACTCACTCATTCCTTGTCTGATTCCTGAAAATAATAGCTTGTTGGAAAGCTCTCTTCATCTGCTTTCCAATAAGCATTGGGATTGTTTCAGAAAGTTAGTATTCGTTCTTATAAGATAAATAAAAAATCGGCGACGGAATTAGGTTTTTGCCAAATCTTTTTTAACTTCAAAATAGCATAACTCTTTCATCGTTGGTTGTATGCCTACAAATAACAACTTGTTGGAAATATCTCTTCATTCTCTTTCCAGCCACGTTTGTTTTTTTTTTCATGAGGTTAGTATTTCTTTCTTATAAGATATGTCGATAATCGGCGAAGGAATTAAGTTTTCGCCAATTCTTCTTGAATTTCAAAATAGCATAACTATTTCATCGTTTTTTGTATCTCTACAAATAATAACTTGTTAGAAAAAATTTTTCATAATATTTTGGACCATATATTTTTTGTTGTATGGATATAAATATGTCCTTGTCTAAGGTTAAATCGAAAATCGGCAACTGAATTAGATTTTTTTAGATTTCTACAGTTTTTGTCTCCAGTTGATTTCTGTTGTCGTTTCACATATTCTTATGATTTCTTAACATCTATTCATGATGTATGATCATGAATTTCCTTGTTTTAAACTTTTCTATGCTTAACGTCGAAATTTTCCTATGCCCTACTTTTATCGACAAAATTTGCATAGTTAATTGGAATGGTAATTCAGGTTGAATCTTGTTAAGTTCCTGGCTATCACATTACACATCGAAAGCGGAGGCACCTGCAGCATCTTATCACTGGTTTCTGATAGGTTTGGTGAGTGGAATTGGTAAGGAAATAGGGTATTCAATTGATTATTAAATATGCATGCTTATTTTGTTTTCGTCTTTGCCTGGTGACAATATAGGTGGTTCGGAATTACCTAATAAAGGAAAAGGAGTAGCTTCTTGTTCAGAGACAAGAGAGGTAGGATCTATGCCTCAACGGTTTCCCCAGAGACCCCTGTTATTTTCTTGATGTTATTGATACCTGCTCTTGTTGTATTGCATGAGAATTGATTATAGGGTGAGAGTATGAATTTAGGATTGAGATATGGATCTCATAGGCTATATTGAACCCCTGAGTTAGGTATTGAATGCCTGAGTTGCATATGTTATGTGAATTGAATATGTTGATTATGTTCTGACATCATTGAGGATACCCTATTGTGGTATTATGCTTTTTACTTGCCTGTGTGTGCTTGTACATGTTTGTGTGTCAGGATCCTTTTCCAGTGGCCATTCGGGGTAAGCGATGATGCTCCTAGGGAGAGAAGAGGTTCTTACTAGTATGGGAGTTGTATAGGTGGCAAAGCCCAGCATGCGTGTGCTGGAGGTCTGGTTTTTGTGTGGCCGAAACCCTGCCCTTGTGTAGCAAGAAGCCCTTATCCTTGTGTGGTTTGGGATGCCCAAGTCTGTGTGTGTCTTGGGAAACTCTCTCAACCTTAGTTGGATTCTTGCAAATAATGCTTGTTGGAAAAGTCTCTTCAACCTCTTGCCATCCATATATGGTTTTTTTTCAGGAGGTTGGTTTTATTTTATTGTAGTATAACTCGAATTTTAACAGGATTAGGGTTCAAGATTTGTATGATTTTGTCTTCAATTGATTTCTGTTGTTGTTTCTCTTGTTTGTATGATTGTTTGACATCTATTCATGTTATAAAATCATGAATTTATCATTTAAATCTTTTCTATACATGAAATCAGTATGCCCTACAATTCCCCTATTATTGCCTATCTTGATCATTGATGAACCTATTGGATTCTGATTTTGTTTCTTTTGATTGTATAAGTAATAAACACTTAATCCCTCTTTGTTAGCATGAAATCGCAACCCTTACACCTTGCTAACATGAAATCTTAAACTATTTTGTGTCCTATGCTTAGTGCCGAAGCATACATAGTTAAATTGGGTGGTAATTCAGGTTGAATCTTGTTAAGTTCTTGGCTATCACATCACAAATCAAAAGGGGAGGCACCTGCGGCATCTAACCACTGGTTTCTGATAGGTTTGGTGAGTGGAATTGGTAAGGAAATAGGATATTCAATTGGTTATTGAGTAAGCATACTTAGTTTGGTTTTGTCTTTGCATGGTGATAATATAGTTGGTTCGGAATTATTAAATAAAGGCAAAGGAATAGCTTCTTGTTCAGAGACAGAAGAGCTAGGATCTATGCCTCATTGGTTTCTTTAGATATCCCTGTTGTTTATTTGTTGTTTTTGATGCATGCCTTATTATTATTGCATGCGAATTGATTGTAGGATATGTGCAAGAATTTCGGATTGAGATATGAATCCTATAGGCTATATCGAACCCTTGAGTTAGGTTTTGAGTGGCCGAACAATATATGATATGTGAATTGAATAAACTAGTTGTGTTATGACATGATTGAGGATACCCTATTATGGTATTGTGCTTGTGCTTACCTGTGTGTGTTGTATATGTTTGTGTGTAAGGATCCTGTTTTGATTGCCCATATTATTATTACGCGTTGATGCTCCATATTAGAGGGGAGGTTCTTATTGGTATGGGAGTTGTATGGGTGGCAAACCCTAGTATATGCTCTCTGAATGACTAGTCCTTGTGTAGGTAGAAGTCTTATCCTTATATGGCTAGAAGTCTTGTCCTTGTGTGGCAGGATGCCCTTATCGTTGTGTGGTTTAAGATACACTTGTCTTTGTGTGGCTTGGGATGTCTTGTCCTTGTGTGGCAGGATAAATAGGCTTACTGATTAGCTTGTGTGCTTACCTTTTACCATTTGTACAGTAAGCCTTGGACAATACAGGTGGAAGGTCACGACTTTTCTTTTTTGTATTGCCGAGAGCATTCTGATGAGTTTTACATTTCTATGTACTTCTGATTTTCGAAAGTGTTTTCAGTCCACCCTCAGCCTTCGACCCTATCCCTTTGATTGATTTTTGAATTGCATGATACCCATAGATGTGTTCGTGGATCGACTGACAAAATCTGCACACTTACTATCTGTTTGTATGATAGACACCCCTTAGAGATTGGCTATACGTTACTTAGACGAGATTGTTTGTTTATATGGAGTGCAAGTTTCTGTTGTTTTATATCATAACCCCCATTTTACCTCATAATTTTAAGAGAAATTCCAGAATGCACTGGATTCAAGATTGAATTTCAGTACCAGAATCTGATTTTTAGCATGTTCATTCATAATAATTGGAACATGACATTGGACAAACATTGTAGCATAATATGGAGTGAATAAGACATCAGTGGAAGCCTTTTCATTTTATCATTGGAACCATAACACACAAGTCCCATAAAGATCTAAAAATTCAACATGTAAACTTCCTAAAGTATTTCGGAACAAACCATTAAAGGAGGGACTTAAATAACCAGAAAATAACCCAATCAAGGTTCATGTTATATGTGCAATCAATCAAGGAGATAGGAAGGCAAATGTGATGCGATATCGTCATGCCATGCAGCCTTGATATCACACACTGGTACCACGAACAGTGAATGTACCTAAGCCTGAAAAATGGTGAAAACAATAGGATGAGATTACAAAAATCTCATTAGGGTTATAACATCATAAGATCTACAGAAATCTTAAACAAATACCTCCCAAACAACATCTAATCCTCCCTACATAACTATGAGTATCACGCAATTCAAGAATCAATCAATGGGTTAGAGACGAAACTAAGACTGAGTGTCGACTACAACACTTTCGAAAATCAGAAATACATAGGCAGGTAAAACTCATAAATTACTCTTGGCAGTAGGAAAAAGAAAGGTCATCCCTTTCCACCTGTGATGTCCAAGGTTTTGCTGCACAAAGGCTAAAACGTTAACACACAAGCTAAATAGCAAGCCTATTCATCTTGCCAGCGCATAGGACAAGGCATCCAGTCAGCACACAAGACTAGGCATCCTAACCAGCACACAGGATTAGGTCTTCTTGCCAGCACAATGGACAAGGCATCTAGCCAGCACACAGGATTAGGCATCTTGCCAGCACATAGGACTAGGCATCCATGAGCTCTTGCTGGGGATTACCACCCATACGACTCCCTTACCAGCAAGAGCCTCCCCTCTCTCAAGGACCATCAGCGCTTACCCGGAATGGCCAGCGGAACAAAATCCTGACACACAAACACATACAAGCACACACAGGCAAGCACAAAGCACAATACCATAACAGGTTATCCTCAATCATATCAGAACATAATCAGCATGTTCAATACACACAACACATGAAAATTAGGCACACATAACCTATCTCAGAGGTTCGGTATAGCCTAAGTAATCATATCCCAATCCGCAATTCATCTATACACCCTACAATAAATTCACATGTAATAATAATAGGAGTATGTATCAAAAATAACCAACAAGCAATAAAGATCTCTGGAGAAACCGATGTGGTATAGATCCTACCTCTCTTGTCTCTGAACAAGAAGCTATTCATTTACCATTATTTAATGGTTCCGAACCACCTATACCATCACAAGGAAAAGACAAAACCAAACTCAACATGCATACTCAATAACCAATTGAATACGCTATTTTCTTACCAATTCCACTCACTAAACCTATCAGAAACCAGTGATTAGATGTTGCAAGTGCCTCCTCCTTGAATGTGTGATATGATAGCCAAGAACTTAACAAGATTCAACCTGAATTATCATCCCAATTAACTATGTATATTTTGACGCTAAGCATAGGACACAAGACAATTTGTGATTTCATGTTAACAAAGGAGGATTGGTGTTTATAACTTGTACAATAAAAAAAAACAAGATCAGAATCCAATAGGTTAATCAATTGTTCAATATTGACAACAATGGGGCAAGGTTAGAGCATACCAATTTTATGTATAAAGAAGATTCAAAGGATGGATCCATGATTTTATAATATGAATGGATACTAAACAATCATACGAACAAGATGACCAAGAACAAACATCAATTGAAGGAAGAATCACACAATCTTGAAACCTAATCCCGTCAAAATACGACTTAACTTTTGACAAACAAAAACTAACTTCCAGAAAAAAACACAAGATTTTTGGAAAGAGGATGAAGAGAGGTTTACAATAAGTTATTATTCAAAAGAATTTGACAAAAGATGAGGGAGTTGTTCCTATTTTGAAGCTCAAGCAGAATATGGCAATTTTTTCGAATTACGATTTAACTTTTAACAAAGAAAAGCTAACCTCTAGAAAGAAACTCAAGATTTTTGGAAAGAAGATAAAGAGATCTTTCCAACAAGCTATTATTAGCAGAAATCCAACAAAAGATGAGAGAGTTATGCTATTTTGAATCTCAAGCAGATTTTGGCTATTTTGCGGAATTACAATTTAACTTATGATAAAGAAAAATTAATCTACAGATGAAAAAACTAAGATGGTTGGAAAGAGGAGAAAGAGATCTTTCCAACAAGCTATTTTGCAATAATCCTCCAAAGTGTGTTATGCTTGTTTGAAGTTATTATCTCTTAATTTTAGGGATTTTATTTTCTAAAGTAATTATGAACCAAATAATGATTCAACTTAAAGGGAATAAAAATTA
This sequence comes from Passiflora organensis, assembly GCA_019739055.1. Taxonomy (NCBI): domain Eukaryota; kingdom Viridiplantae; phylum Streptophyta; class Magnoliopsida; order Malpighiales; family Passifloraceae; genus Passiflora; species Passiflora organensis. Next base: position 67,173 of record JAEPBF010000228.1, read on the forward strand.
GAATTAACTACTGGACATTCCTTACCAATTTTAGCCATCACACATTATTTTCTTCAAGGAAAAATTGGTCTTTTCACCTGCAATGGCTTTTGGACTTCTAGGAGTCAAAATTTAGGGTCTCACTTCCTCCCCTTCTTATAAGAATTTCATCCTCGAAATTTCAGCATAGGTACCCAAAAAAACAGGTAAGGAAATTTTGCATGCATGGATTCCTTAGTCTCCCAATACGGTTCTTTAATTTGGCCATTACGCCAAACAATTCGTACCATAGGCACGTTTCGATTGCAAAACTGTCGAACTGACCAATCTAGTTTGGCAACTAGCTGTACGGGATAGGATAGGTCTTCAGTAACTTTGACTGGTGGTTCTTCGAGCACATGAGCAGGGTCTTGCACATACTTCCTCAATATTCAAACGTGAAACTCATTGTGAATTCTTTCCATATTTGGAGATAAGGTAAGTCGATATGCATAAGGGTCGATCCTCTCGATGATGTCATACGGACCAATGTAACAAGGTGCTAGCTTACCTCGCTGCTGAAAACAAAGGACACCTTTCCATGAGGCAACCTTCATAAACACCTTGTCACCTACTGTAAATTTCAGCTCCCTTCGTCGATTATCAGCATAATTTTTCTACAAATCTTGGGATATTTTTAGCCACTGTCAAATCAAGTTCAGCTGCTTTATTGTTTGATCAATCAATTCTGGATTGTCTAGGAGTCTTTCGCCCACTTCTTTCTAGCAAATGGGTATTCTGCAAAGTCTCCCATATAGTGCTTCATAAAGTGCCATACGGATGCTTACATGAAAACTATTGTTGTAAACAAATTCTGCCAATGTTAAGCATCGGTCCCAACCAGTATGCTGGTTCAACACACTCGCACATAGCATGTCTTCGAGTCTCTGAATCGTCCTTTCTTATTGACCATCGGTCTAAGGATGAAATGCTGTACTAAAATTCAATCTCGAACCCAACGCATTTTGGAATTTCTTCCAAAATTGTGATGTGAAATGAGGGTCACTATCTGAAATAATAGAAACTGCCACTCCATGCATCAATCTCGAACCCAACGCATTTTGGAATTTCTTCCAAGTTCGTGCGGTCACAATTGTTGGGAAGCATAGGTGATGACTTTCCCTTCTTGCATCAATATACATCCAAGTTTGGATTTTGACGTATCACTGTACACCACGTATTCTTTCCCTCTGACTAGTAAGGTGAGGATTGGTGCAGAAACCAATCATCTTTTCAACTCTTTGAAACTTTGCTAGCATTTCTCATTCCACACGAATGGCTCTCTTTTGCATATTAATTTTGTCAATGGTTCGGCGAGCGATGAAAAATTCTTCACAAAGCGACGGTAGTATCCGGTTAAGCCAAGGAAACTATGAATTTATCCTAGAACTCACAAAACACATGATTAGTTAGGTTCATGAACACAGCTGGTGCATTGGTCAAACCGAATGGCATAACCAGAAATTCGTAGTGGCCGTGTCGCAATATGAACTCGGTTTTTGGAATATCAACATCACGAACTCTTAATTGATGGTATCCAGATCTGAGGTCGATCTTGGAGGATACGACTGCACCTTGGAGTTGGTCGAACAAGTCGTCAATATAAGGCAAAGGGTACTTGTTCTTCACGATCACACGATTCAACTGCCGATAGTCGATGCACAATCGCAGCAAACCATCTTTCTTCTTCACGAACAAAAGACGTGCTCCCCAAGGTGACACACTGGGTCAGATGAAACCATGATCAAACAAATTTTTCAATTGTGTTTCTAGTTCCTTAATTTCTGCAGGAGCTATACGATACGGAGGAATGGAAATCAGATTCGTACCAGGCACTTATTCAATGCTGAATTCGACATCCCTTGCTGGTGGTAAACAAGCTACGTCTTCTGGAAATAAATCCAGAAATTCGTGAACCATTGTAATAGAATCTAGATCCGAGGACTCTTTAGAAATATCATGTATGTTCGCGAGGTATGTTGTACATCCTTTGCTGATCAATCGCTTTGCATCAAACCAGGAAATCAAGGGAGATAGAGGCTGATCCGTGCTAAGTGAAATTTTTGGACTTGCAAATGACCTATTTGCTCCAGGATCTAATAATACTTTAGCATTTTGAGAAAAAACTAAAATAATACCTGTCACCACATCAGGACTAGCCTCGGCATCAATTAGGGTGAATAGCCTCGCTGGTCTTGGTTGTGTCTCACTTGTGGATTCGTTGGGTGGTCCTCCTGGTTTGTGTGTTGGTGGTTTGGCGGGGCATACCCTCCTCAGCCTGCATTTGGTGTGCCTGTGATACACCTTGGTTTCGGGCAGTCCCTCTGAACATGGCCTAGAAAAGTTCTGATAGTTGTTCGAACCAGAAAAATTCTTCTAGTTGTTACCTCCATTGCCACCATTTTTTTTCGTAGGATAGGAACTTAAAGGATAGGGTCCCATATGCCAATTGAACTTCGAATCTAGCCTGAAAGATTCGTCATTAGTGGTTACAGATGGCTTCTTGGTTTGCATGATCTTTTCGGCTTCAGTCGCAGCAACAATTAGTTCTTGCAAATTCTGCACCGGTGTCGTACCAACGATGGTTTTGAGTTCGGTTCTAAAGCCATATTGAAATCATTTTGCAAGCTGATACGATGAGCGATCCTCTTCAGGTGCAAATTTGGACAACTCCCTTAATGCCTTTTCATACTCCAGCACCGAATGGGTGCCTTGTTCAAGCTTGTAGAAAGCTTGTCACTGCTCGTTTTTATGAAATCTTGTATAAAATCTCTCATCAAATTCAGACTGAAATTCGTCCCATATAGGCAGACGATCACCTAATCGCAAGCTCTCGGCTGTCCACCATGGGAGGGTTTCTCTGTCAAGTAGGAAAGTGGCAATGGCAACCTTGTCATCATCAGAGATACATAAAAACAAGAAAACAAGGCATAAGGTGTCGATCCATTCACGAGCTGCAGCGGCTCCATCTGAACCACTGAAATCCTTACATCCCAATTCACGAGCTTCCTTTAACAACTTTATGATAACAACTACAAGTCTCTCGACTTCCTTAGGATGCACCGGCTGTACAGGTTCAAGCGGAGGAATAGGTTCTTCCATGGGCATGGGTGCAGGAGCATTATGAAACTGCACCTCCATACGCTACTGATTCGCAGCAATCCCTTGTAACAAGTTCAGAATTTGTGTCATCACAGGATCGATTACTGGTGCAGCTGGTGCCTCAAGTTGGTTTTCGGGCTCAGCTCTCCTTCTCTGCTCAATTTGTGCATTCGGCTCCTCTTGCTCAATAGGTTGCTGTTCAGCCTGAATCCCATACCTACCCCCTTGTAGCGATCAACCTTGTCATACTATACAAGTATACGATTGTTACTTAACACATAACTAAATACGATACTAGGAAAAGAAGTGGTACCAAGTGGAGAGGCGTGCGCAAAACGATACGCATATGCTGGAAAACAATATACAAATTTCAGAAATCACATGCACACATGTAAATGCATACCTGTCACTCATATCAACACACATATATACTCTTCAGAAATCATCATCTAGCATTAAGCAAGCATGGATTCACACAATCCATATTCGGCAATCATGCAAACTCACACCCCATGCATTCGGCAATACATATCAGAAATCACATGCATATACATTCGGCAACATAGAAATCACATAGGGATATTCGGTAACATGCCCCAACAATATACACATACTCGGAAATGATAATAAACACAGCAAACATTCACCGAAACACATCAAGGTATACAAGGCATAAGAACATACATAAACACACAGAAAATCAAATTATCATTCTCATCATTTAAATCATACAAATCAATCTCTTTTTAGCATTAATTTACTTTTGGTATTAGCCCCTAAGGGAGTGAGTGTGTGCTTATGTTCTTACGTATAAACACAAAATCAACAAAAAAGTTACCATACAACAAATTATATTTCTTAAACCATGCTCCGCTACCAAACATGTAAGGAACCCAAATCCTAACCTATTATTATTTTCTCCTATTAGGACCCTTACCGTCGTGAAACCCAAACAAGTCCAAAAACCAGGACCCATCTGAATCCCACAAGGTTTACCCATCTTATTTATGATTTTTAGCATGTTCATTCATAATAATTGGAGTATGATATTGGGCAAACATTCTGACATGATACGAAGTGAATAAAACATCAGCGGAAATGTTTTCATTTAATTATTGGAACGACAACACAGAAGTCCCATAAAGATTTAAAAATTCAACATGTAAATCTTCTAAAGTAATTTGGAAACAAACCATCAAAGGAGGGACTTAAATAACTAGAAAATAGCCCAATTTAGGTTCATGTTATATGCACAATCAATCAAGGAAACATGAATGCAAATGTGATGCGATATCGCCTGCCACGCAGCCTTGATCTCACACACTGGTACCACGAACAATGAATATACCTAACCTTTGAAAATGGTGAAAACAACAGGATGAGATTACAAGAATCTCAGTAAGGTCACAACATAGAGATACAGAAATCTTAAACAAACATCTCCCAAACAACATCTGATCATCCCTATATAACTATGGGTATCTTAGAAATTCAAGCATCAATCAATGGGTTAGGTCCAGAACTAAGGCTGAGGGTGGACTACAACACATTTGAAAAGCAGAAGTACACAGACAAGTAAAACTCATCAGTTTACTCTTGGAAGTAGGAAAAAGAAAGGCCATCCCCTTCCACATGTGTTGTCCAAGGCTTTGCTGCACAAAGGGTAAAAGGTTAACACACAAACTAATCAGCAAGCATATTCATGTTGCCAGAGCACAGGACAGGGCATCCTAACCAGCACACACGATTAGGGCATCTTGCCAGATCACAGGACAAGGCATCTAGCCAGCTCACAAGACAAGGCATCTAGCCAGTACAGAAGAATAGGCATCTAGCCAGCACACATGACTAGGCATCCGGAGCGCGCATGCTGGGGATTGCCACCCATACGACTCCCTTACCAGTAAGAGCCTCCCCACTTCCAAGGAGCATCAACACTTACCTCGAATGGCCATTGGAACAGGATCCTGACACACAAACTTGTACAGGCACACATAGGCAAGCATAAAGCAATACTATAACAGGGTATCCTCAATCATGTCAGAACACAATCAGCATGTTTAATACACACAACATATGCAAATTAGGCACACATAACCTTTCTTAAGGGTTTGTTATAGCCTAAGTAATCATTTCCCAATCCACAATCCATGTATACACCCTAGAATCAATTCACATGCAATAATAACATGGGTGTGCATCGAAAAATAACCAACAAATAACAAGGACCTCTAGAGAAAGCGATGAGGTATAGATCCTACCTCTCTTGTCTCTGAACAAGAAGCTATTCCTTTGATTTTATTTAATAGATCTGAACCACCTATAGTATCATAAGCAATCACAAAACCAAACTAAGCATACATACCTAATAACCAAGTAAGTACCCTATTTCCTTATCAATTCCATTCACCAAACTTATCAAAAATCAGTGATCAGATGCCGCATGTGTCTCCTCTTTGGATGTGTGAAGTGATAGCCAAGAACTTAACAAGATTCAACTTGAATTATCATCCCAATTAACTATGTATATTTTGGCACTATGCATAGGGCACAAGACAAATTATGATTTCATGCCTACAAGGTGTAAAGGTTAGGATTTCATGTTAACAAGGAAGGATTAGTCACTTCCGTCGTTAGTCCAGAGAAAATCGAGCATCAAAAACCTGCTGGCTATAGGTTACTTTGATGAGATTGTTTGTCCAGTTTCCATCATTTGCATGGAGTGCAAGTTTCCATCGTTTCAGATCTTGACATCGTTTCACGTCGTAATTTTTGAAGAAATTCCAGAATGCACTAGGTTCGAGATTGAATTTCAGTATATCATTTCATCCTCAGACCGATGTCCAATCTGAAAGAATTATTCAGACACTCAAAGACATGCTACGTGCGAGTGTGCTTGACCAGTATACCGGTTGGGAGCGATGCCTACCATTGGCTGAAATTGCTTACAACAATTATAATGACCCCACATCCTAACCTATTCCTATTTTCTCCTAGTAGTACCCTTACCGCCGTGAAACCCAAATACGCCCAAAAGCTAGACCTATTTGAATCCCACAAGACTTGCCCATTTATTTTCCAATTTTTGCATGTTCACTCTTTCTGTTTATAACCATTGAAGCATGATATTGGACAAGGCATCGAGCATGCACAAGCTAGGGATTGCCATCCATACGACTCCCATACCAGTAAGAACCTCTCCTCTCTGAAGGAGCATCAGCGCTTATCCCGAATGGCCACGAGAAATGAATCCTGACACATAAACACATATAAGAACACAAAGGCAAGCACAAAGCACAATACCGCAATAAGGTATTCTCAATCATGTCATAGCACAATCAAAATGTTCAATGAACACAATATATGCAAATTAGGCACTTATAATCTATCTCAAGGGTTCGATATAGCCTATGTGAGCCTCAAATCAATCCGTAACTCATGCATACACTATCTCACATATACTCATACAACAATGCAAAGATATGCATCGAAAATAACAATAATACAAAGATATGCATCCAAATAACAACAATACAAAGATATGCATTGAAAATAACAACCAACAATAAGGATTTCTAAAGAAACCGATGAGGCATAGATTGTAACGACCCAAACCTAATCTATTAGGACCTTTACCGCCGTGAAACCCAAATAAGCTCTTTCAAGATCCTATTTGAATCCCACAAGGCTCAAGTCACCTAATTGTTAATTTCATTGGTTGATTTATATGCTATTTAATGGTTGGAGCATGTTTATGTATTATTGAATTTCTAGTTTATACAGAGTGAAAGAAAACATCAGCAGAAGACTTATATTAACATTGAAAACAAGTGCAAACATAAGACACAAGTCTCATAGGAATCTCAAAACATCAACCAATAGTATCTTGTATATTTTGGAAGCAACAAAAAAGAGAAAGAGGGATTCATAAGCTAGAATGCAAATCCACACAAGTTCAAAGACATGGTATGCACATTCAATAGGAAAGGAGTGCATATGATATGCAAATTTGACCAGTCGTGTAGCCTTGATCTCACACCTTTGCTACCAGCAACAAAGCACACACCTAAGCCTGTAAAATGGGGGAGAAAAGAGGGGATGAGATTACAAGAATCTCAGTAGGGTTACAGCATCATAAGTCGTAGGGATTTCCAATCAAACATCTCTCAATAACCAAAAGATTAACACCTAAAACAAGCTAAGATATCCAATTAAAACGGAAAGCATCAATCACACACAATAGGGACCAAAATCATTACAATCAGACACAATATAAGGGTATGCTGAAATTGGTAGAAAACAAGGGAAAAGACTGAAAACTCTTCTTATTTAGTAATTCGTCCCCATTTAAAACCAAGGTTTGTCCCCATTTGCTCATGTTGTCCAAAACTATGCTGCAAAAACGATAAAACAGTTAGACAATCAATATTACAACAAGTCTTTTAGTTGTCTCCGACATTCAGACTTTAAATGGCCTAGCATACAAGTCATCCTGCCACACAAAAACAGGACATCCTATTGTCTAGGCTCGAACTGATCTATAAGGCATCTTAAAGTCCAGACTCGAACTCGCCTACAAGGCATCCTGAGGTCCGGACTTGAACCAGCCTATAAGGCATCTAGCTAGCTCTTGCTGGGAATAACCACCCATAAACCTCCTTGTTTGGTAAGCACCTCTCATCTCCCTTAGAGCAACAATACTTACCTCAGATGGCCAGCGACAAAAGGATCCTTCAAACAAAGGACGAACAGGGCACACGTATACACATACATATATAGTACACACATACACAAATCACAGCAAAGGATCCTCAATCAAATCACAATACAAATTAAAGATCAATTCTCAAATTCATAACCGAATTAGCCAACCTATTGCCCTAGCAATTTCTGATACTAACCCATAGGTATACCAATCAATTGCACACTCAAACCAACAATAATCAAACCATAATTAACAATCAAACAATCATACAATCAAAGGATAAACAAAGGAACATATGAGGCATAGATCCTACCTCTCATGAGTCTGAATGAGATGTAATCCTATTCCTTTCCAGTAAGATCAGAATCTCCTAAACAATCACAAGGCAAAGACCACATAATACTAAGCTACAAGATTACTTAATTAAAAACCAAAGGCATTGGGAATCCTTACCAATTAACCTACAAAAATCTAGTAATCTGGATGCAGCATTATTTTGCTCCTAAATTCACGATGTGATGGAAAAAAATTCAGCAAAAAACAACCTTATTATTCACCTTTATTCATCATACATATTTTGGCTACACTTTATGGCTTAATAAGGTAAATTGCGATTTTATAATACATATAAGAAGGGCTGCAATTTCATGTGAATGAGGATGGAATAGGTTCCAATTGCTCAAAGGATCAAAAGGAATAAGATTTGAAACCAATAGAAAAGTCAATTGATCAAATTTGGCAAACATATGGTTAGGAATAGGACATGTCGATTTCATGTGTAGGGAAGATTCAAAGGCTGAATTTATGATTTTATAAGATGAATGGGTGTCAAAAAATCATACGAATAAAAGAAATAACAACAAAAATCAATTGAAGGAAAAATCACACAATCTTGGCACCAAAACTGACCTTCCAATGAAAAACCCAAGATAGCTAGATAGAGGATGGAAAGAGCTTTCCAACAAGCTATTATTTGTAAAAATCCAACAAAGGATGAGAGAGTTATGCTAGGATGAAGATCAAGGAATTTTGGTCAGGGTTTAGGGTAGGCAAAAATTGAAAATTGAGAGAAAGGAGAGAAGGGAGAGAATAATTCTAGAATTATTTAGGAGGTTTTGGGTCTGATTTGTGAGACCCTGCAGTTTGAGTTCTAGAAGTCTAGAAGCCAGTGCAGGTGAAAAAAACCATTTTTCCACTTTAGAAAAGGTTGTGTGATGGCCGAAATTGGCAAGAGATGTCTAGTAATTATTTCTAGTATTAATTTCCTTTAAATTGATTCTTTATTGGTTGATAATTATCATAGGAAATAAAAAACCTAAGTTTAAAGGGGGATAATTATAGAGTTTAATTCTGATAATTATCTTATTTTAATTAAGCTTTTAAGGTAAGAATTTTAATCCCATAACCACCTTATATAAATAGAAAGTCAGCCACACAAAAATTTTATACAGAAAACACACAAAATTTGTAAGACCTAAAAACCCTACACCTCCTAATTTCTTCTGAAATCCACTAGAACTTCAAACAAGCATAACTCTCTCATCAGTTATTGGATTCTTACAAATAATAGCTTGTTGGAAAGCTCCCTTCATCTTATTTCCATCAAGATTTGTTTTTTTGTTTTGAGGTTAATTTTTTCTTTGTTAAAAGTTAAATCAAATTTGGCAGAATTGCCAAAATCTGCTTGAACTTCAAAATAGCATAACTCTCTCATCTTTTTTCTGATTCTTGAGAATAATAGCTTGTTGGAAAGATCTCTTCATATTCATTCCAAACATATTTTTTATTTCATTTCGAGGTTAATTTTTTCTTTAAGAAAAGTTAAATCAAATTTCGGAAGAATTGCCAAAATCTGCTTGAACTTCAAAATAATTTAACTCTCTCATCCTTTGTCGAATTCTTATGAATAATAGCTTATTGGAAAGCTCTCTTCATCCTCGTTTCAGAAATTTTTGGATTTCCATCTGGAGGTTAGTTTATCTTTATCATAAGGTAAGTCGAATTTTGACGGGATTAGGGTTCAAGATTGTGTGATTCTGTCTTCAATTGATTTCTGTTGTTGTTTCTCTTGTTCATATGATTGTTTGGCATCTATTCATGTTATAAAATCCTGAATTCATCCTTTGAATCTTTTCTATACATGAAATCAGTATGCCCTACCCTTGTCCTATTGTTGTCTATCTTGATCAATTGATGAACCTATTGGATTTCGATCTTGTTTCTTTTGATTATATAAGTAATAAACACTTAATCTCTCTTTTTTAGCATGAAATTGCAACCCTTACACCTTGCTAACTTCAAATCACAAACTATCTTGTGTTCTATGCTTAGTGTCGAAACATACCTAGTTAAATTGGGTGGTAATTCAGGTTGAATCTTGTTAAGTTCTTGGATATAACATCACACATCAAAAGGGAAGGCACCTGCTGCATCTGACCACTAATTTCTGACAGGTTTGGTGAGTGAAATTGGTAAGGAAATAAGGTATTCAATTGGTTATTGAGTATGCATGCTTAGATTGGTTTTGTCTTTACCTGATGATAGTATAGGTGGTTCGGAATTATTAAATAAAGGCAAAGGAATAGTTTCTTGTTTAGAGATAAGAGAGGTAGGAAATATGCTTCATCGATTTCTCCAGAGATCCCTATTGTTTGTTTGTTGTTTCTGATTCATGCCACTATTATTGTTGCATACGAATTGATTGTAGAATATGTGCAGGAATTGCGGATTGAGATATGAATCTTATAAGCTGTATCAAACCCTTGAACTAGGTTTTGAATACCCAAATTGCATATGGTATGTGGATTGAATAAACTAATTGTGTTCTAACATGATTAAGGATATCCTGTTATGGTATTGTGCTTGTGCTTGTGCTTGTGCTTGCCTGTGTCTGCTTGTACATGTTTGTGTGTCAGGATCCTATTTCAATGGCCATTCGGGGTAAGAGCTGATGCTCCTTGGGAGAGGGGAGGATCTTACTGGTATGGGAGTTGTATGGGTGGCAAACCCCAGCATGCGCGAGCTGGATGTCTAGTACTTGTGTGGCTAGAAGTCTTGTCCTTGTGTGGCAGGATGTCCTTATCCTTATGTTGTTTGGGATACCTTTGTCTTTGTGTGGCTTGGGATGTCTAGTCCTTGTGTGGCTAAAAGTTTTGTCCTTGTGTGGCATAATGCTCTTATCCTTGTTTGGGATACCCTTGTCCTTGTCTGGCTTGGGATGTCTTGTCCTTGTGTGGCAGGATAAATAGGCTTACTGATTAGCTTGTGTGCTAACCGTTTACCCTTTTTTGCATTAAGTCTTGCACAACATAGGTGGAAGGGGACGACCTTTCTTTTTCCTATTGCCGAGAGAAATCTGATGAGTTTTACCTGCCAATTTATTTCTTATTTTTGGAAGTGTTTGCAGTCCACCCTCAGCTTTAGTTTCAGCCCTATCTCTTTGATTAATTTTTGAATTGGGTGATACCCATAGATGTGTAGGAATAATTTAATGTTTGTTCAGAAGATTTGTGTTTAAGATTTCTATAGATCTTATGATGTTGTGACCCTACTAAGATTCTTGTAATCGCATCCTGTTATAGTCACCAAGTTTCAAGTTTAGATACATCTACTGTCCGTGGTACCAGTGCGTGACATCAAGGTTGCATGGCGGGGCGATATCATATCACATTAGCATACATGTTCCTTGACTGCTTGCGCATATAACATGAATTATGATTGGACTATTTTTTTTTGGTTTTCATGGTTCCTCCTTTACTTGTTTCCATTTTATTTTGGGAATTACCATACTGGATGTTTGGATCCTTATAGGACTTGTGAGTTGTGGATTCATTGATTTTATTTAAATACTTCCGCTGATATTTTATTCACTCCATATGATACCAGAATACATGTTCAATATCATGCTCCAATAACTAATGGACATAACGAATGTACATGCTAAAAATTTAGAATTTGATAAGTAGCCCTTGTGGAATTCAGGTACGTCCTAATTCTTAGGTTTGTTTGAGTTTCACGGTGGTAATGGCCCTAATCGGAGCAATTAATAATAGGTTAGGATTTGGGGTCGTTATAGGTTTGGTAGCGGAGCATAGTTTAAGAAATATAATTGTTTATATGCTAACTTGTTTGTTGATTTTGTGTTTGTAGGTAAGAACATGTGCACACAATCGCTCACTTTGGGGATAATACCGAAAGTAAATTAATGCTAAAAAGGGATTGATTTGTAAGATTTAAATAATGAGAATGATAATCTGATTTGCTGTGTGTTTATGAATGATAATCTGATAAATATTAATGTATGTTTTTGCCATAATGCCGAGTGTCCCTATGTGACTTCTTATCATTGTCTTTAAAGTTTTTTGCAATGATTTCCGAGAATGGTTTGTATGACAATATTGTTGCCGAATGCTTATGGGAGTGTTGGTGTAATTGCCGAGTGTGCATTGCATGTGTACATATGATTTCCGAAACTTGTGAGTAGTTGTGTGCAAGTGTATTTTGTTTTCCAACATATGCATATCATCCGATGCATGCCTCTCCACCAGGTAGCACTCCTTTTTCCTAGTATCGTATTTAGTATGTGTTAGGTAACAATCGTATGTTTGTATAGTATGGTAAGGTTGAACATTACAAGGGATTGACGGGGTAGGTATGAGGTTCAGGCTGAACAGAAACCTATTGAGCAAGAGGAGCCGAATGAACAAACAGAGCAGGGAGGCCAAGCTGAGCCCAAAAACCAACCTGAGGCACCAGCCACACCATCCATCGATCATGTGATGGCACAAATCCTAAACGTATTGCAAGGAATTGCTGTAATCAGCAACGTATAGAGACAGAATTTTAGAATGCTCCTACACCCACGCCCGTGGAAAAACCTATTCCTCCATTTGAACCTGTACAGCTGGCACATCCTAAGGAAGCTAGGAGACTTCCCATCGTGATTACAAAATTATTGAAGAAAGTTTGACAATTGGGATGTAATCTTAGGCATGGACTGTCTGGCGAAATATCAAGCCCTTCTGGAGTGTGTTCACCAAACATGTGTGTAAGACCCCTAATTTTGAGTCCTAGAAGTCCAGAAGCCAGTGCAGGTGAAAAGTTGATTTTGCCCCTGAAGGAAAGGATGTGTGATGGCCAAAATTGGTAAGATTGTTTTAGTAGTTAACTTTGTTTTAAATTCCCTTTGATCTAAGTTCTTATAGAGGGATAATTGCCTTAGAGATTAAAGATCCTAAAAATTGGAAAGATAATTTAGGGTTTAATTATCTGATAGATTATCTTATTATGATAAGTAATTAAAAATATTAATAATAATTCTATACCCATTCATTATAAATAGGAAGCCAACCCCACAAAAATCATTCATAAAAGACATACAAATTCGTACAGGCCTAAAAACCCTATACCTCCCTATAGCCACCATAATTCGCAGAAACTTCAAACCACTATAACTGACTCATCGTTCGTCGGATCGCTGCGAGTAATAGCTTGTTGGAAAGCTCTCTTCATCCTCTTTCAAACCATTTTTTTTTTCTTCAGGAGGTTAGTATTTCTTTGTCTAAGGTTAAATTGAAAATCGGCGGCGGAATTAGGTTTTCACCAAATCTTCTTGAACTTCAAAATAGCATAACTTTCTAATCGTTTGTCAGATACTTACAAATAATAGGTTGTTGGAAAGCTCTCTTCATACTCTTTCCAACCATATATAAATAGAACCTTAGATGTAAATATTTTCTTGTTTAATGCTAAGAAAAAATTGTCCTATGTCCTACTTTTAGCGACAAGATTTAAATAGTTATTTGGAATGATAAATTCAGGTTAAATCTTGTTAAGTTCCTGGCTATCACATCACACATCCAAGGTGGAGGCACCTGAAATGTCTGATCACTAGTTTTCTGATACGTTTGGTGAGTGGTGTTGGTAAGGAAATAGGGTATTCAATTGACTATTGAATATGCATGCATAGTTTGCTTTTGTCTTTGCCTGGTGATAATTTAGGTGGTTCGGATTTACTTAATAAAGGCAAAGGAGTAGCTTCTTGTTCAGAGACAAGAGAGGTAGGATCTACGCCTCATCGGTTTCTCCAGAGACCCCTGCTCTTTTCTTGATGTTTTTTTTACCAGCCCTTATTATATTATTTGTGATTGGATTATAGGGTGAGAATATGAAGAGGATGACCTTTCTTCTTCATTGCCGAGGGCAATGTGATGTGTTTCACCTGCCTGTGTACTTCTGACCTTTCGGAAGTGTTTGCAGTACTCCTTCAGCCATAGATTCGGCCCTAACCTCTTTTGATTGGTTATTGAATTACGTGATCCCCTTTAGTTGTTTAGGAATGATCTTATGTGAATTGGGAGATTTGTGTTTAGGGATTCTGTAGATCTTATGATACTGTGACCCTACTGAGAATCTTGTAATCTCAAACCGTTTTTTTTACCCTTTTTCAGGCTTAGGTACATTCACTGTTCATGGTACCAGTATGTGAGATCAAGGCTGCACGGCGGGAAGATATCGCATCACATTTGCATACTTGTTACTTGCACATATAACATGAATGATTGGGAAACTTTCTGGTTTATTTTAAGCACTCTCTTTTGCTTGCTATTTCCGAAACTTGTTGGAAGATTTCTTGTTGTTTATTTGTATTCCTTTGGGATTTGTGTGTTATGAACCCAATGATTTAATTTAAGACTTCCGCTGATGTTTTATTTACTCCGTATGATACCAGAATATGTGTCCAATATCATGCTCCAATTGTTGATAAGCAATAAGATTAACCAGCCTAAAATCGGAAACTTATTGATTAGCCTAGTGAGATTCAAATTGGTTTTAGGAGTCATTTAGGATTATTTGGGTTTCACGGAGGTAATGACTTTAATCGGAGCAATTATTAATAGTTAGGAATTGGGGTTCTTACAATGTGTGGTTCACTTTTCCTGATGGTGACGAATACTGCTTTGAAGATGATAGGCGAGTTGTTCCAACTTGCATGATTTCTTAGCTGGATGTGAAGCAATTGATCAACAAAGGATGTACAGCATACCTCGTCCAAGTACAAGACATAGCCGGTTTACCACTAGCAAGGGAAGTGGAATTCCGCATTGAGTTAGTGCCTGCTACAAATCCAATTTCCATTCCTTCATATCGTATGGCTCCTGCGGAAATGAAGGAAATAAAAACACAGTTGGAAGATTTGTTGGATCGCGGTTTCATCTGACCTAGTGTGTCACCTTGGGGAGAACCTGTCTTGTTCATAAAGAAGAAAGATGGATCGCTGTGATTATGCTTCAACTATCGACAATTGAATCGTGTGACTGTGAAAAACAAGTACCCTTTGCCACGCATGGACGATTTGTTCGATCAACTCCAGGGTGCAGCCATATTCTCCAAGATCGATCTTAGATCTGGATACCATCAACTGCGAGTTGGTGATGCTGATATTCCGAAGACAGTGTTCAGATCATGATACGGCGACTAAGAATTTCTGGTTATGCCATTCGGTTTGACCAATGCACCGACTGTGTTCATAGACCTGATGAATTGTGTGTTCCATGAGTTCCTGGATAAATTTGCGATAGTTTTCATCAACGACATTCTGATTTATTCAAAATCGGAAGAGGAACATGCTAAGCATTTGTGGATTGTGCTGAATGTTTTGAAGGGTCGGCAGTTGTTTGCCAAGTATTCCAAATGTGAATTCTGGTTACGCGACGTTGGTTTTCTTGGCCATATTGTTTCCGCTCAAGGTGTGCTAGTTGATCCAAAGAAGATTGAAGCCGTAGTTGCTTGGGAACCCCCACAAACTGTGTTTGAAGTTCGTAGTTTCCTTGGCTTAGCAAGATACTACTGTTGTTTTGTGAAGAATTTTTCATCGCTTGCCGCACCATTGACAAAACTGACACGAAGGGTGAGCCGTTCGTGTGGAACAGAAATGCCAACGAAGTTTTGAAGAACTGAAAAACCGGTTAGTTTCCACACCTACCTTACTTTACCTATTTGCAGAAAGGAGTATGTGGTTTACAGTGATACGTCGAAATCCGGACTTGGATGCGTATTGATGGAAGACGGGAAAGTCATTGCTTATGCTTCCCGAAAGTTACGACTGGATGAAAGCAACTACCCTGCGTATGATTTGGAGCTTGCAGCCATGGTGTTTGCACTGAAAATATGGCGACATTACTTATACTGTAAGACCCCGAATTTTGAGTCCTAGAAGTCCAGAAGCCAGTGCAGGTGAAAAGACGATTTTGCCCCTGAAGAGAAGGATGTGTGATAGCCGGAATTGGTAAGATTGTTCAGTAAATTAATTTGCTTCTGATTCCTTTTGATTTAGGATCTTATAGATGGGTAATTGTTTTAGGAAACATCCTTTAAGGTAGATAGTTACCTTATTTGATTAAGGAAGGTAATTTAAGAGTTTTGATTATTTGGTAAGTTGTATTGAATTGATAGATTGATTAAAAGTAGTAAACCTAATTCTACACTCATTCAATATAAATAGGAAGCCAACCCCACAAAAGTTTCCCCTAAAACCTTACAAAACTCGTATAGGCTTAAAACCCTATACCTCCCATTAGCCGTCAGAATTTGCAGAAACTTTAAACTAGCGTAACTCCCTCATAGTTCATTGGATCTCTGCGAATAATAGCTTTCTGGAAAGATATTTTCATCCTCTTTCCAACCATCTTTTGAGTTTCTTCGGGAGATTAGTATTTCTTTGTCTAATGTTACTTTGAAAATCGGCGGCCACGTTAGGTTTCCGCCAAATCTTCTTGAATTTCAAAATAGCATAACTTTTTACTCGTTTGTTGGAATCTTGCAAATAATATGTCGTTGGAAAGCTCTGTTCATTCTCTTTCCAAAACTATGTTAATCGCAGCTTGGATGTAAATACTTCGTTGTTTTAGGTTAAGACGAAATCGTGCTATGCCCTACTTTTAGCAATAGGTTTTGCATAGTTAATTGGAATGGTAAATTCAGGTTGAATCTTGATAAGTTCCTGGCTATCACATCACACATCCAAGGGGGAGGCACCTGCAACATCTGATCACTGGTTTTCTGATAGGTTTGGTGAGTGGTACTGGTAAGGAATAGAGTATGCAATTTATTTTTGGATATGCATGCTTAGTGGTTTTATCTTTGTGTGGTGATGATTTAGGTGGTTCAGATTTACTTGGTAAAGGCAAAGGAGTAGCTTCTTGTTCAGAGACAAGGGAGGTAGGATCTATGCCTCATCGGTTTCTCCAGAAACCCCCGCTCTTATCTGATGTTTTTGTTACCTGTCTTTGTTGTATTGTTTACGATTGGATTATATGGTGAAAATATGAAATCCGGAATGAGATATGAATCTCCTAGGCTGTATAGAACCCCTGAGTTAGGGATTGAGTGCCTGGACAACTTTGTTCCATGAGGGGCTAGTCGACTTATCCTTGCGAGGATAAGGTGAAAGGCTTACTGATTAGTTTGTGTGTTAACCATCTACCCTTTGTGCAGTAAGTCTTGGACAACACAGGTGGAAGGGGATGGCCTTTCTTCATCGTTGAGTGTGATTTTGTTGTATTTCACCTGCCTGTGTACTTCTGAACTTTCGGAAGTGTAGTCCTCCCTCAGCCATGATCTCGGCCTTAACCTCTTTATGTTTATTGTTGAATTGCGTGATCCCTTTAGTTATTTAGGGAATGATCTTATGTGAATTCGGGAGATTTGTGTTTAGGGATTCTGTAGATCTTATGATGCTGCGAC